>PYDT01001676.1:0-25989 GCA_004837865.1 Musa balbisiana
CAGTACTGAATGATTGTCCAATATCAATATGATTCCACAGATCTATTTTCTGTTCAGTAAGGGATTCTAGCCAAATTGCAGGAATCTTCTGATAAATCCATAGATCATTTCGATCCATTAAAATGAGGATTCAGAATATCCCACATTGATCGATCGAAAACATTCACAACTCAAGAAGATCGTTCTTGGGATCCTTCCTTTCTTTCAAAACGGACGAACATAGATAGAATCAGATCGATTCCCGAATGCCTTTTTTGATCTTCCTCATGTCCCTGCTATTCACGGGAACGTGAGTAAGCATATGAATAATCATCTGTCTTCCGGCATAACTCGAATGAATTTCTTGTAATCCTACAAGATCAATTCCGTTCTTTTTTCTCTGACAGCTGGTCAAGAACTTCATCTGGGTTCGAATCCTATTGCTGAGTCCACTAGAGGATCAGAACTTTTTAAGAAAAAACAAGATGTTGCTTTTGTCCTTCCAGGGCTTGGAAAATAAGAAATGGTTTGATCCTATTCAAGATAATTATGTTATTTAACAAAATACCGGGGGAGGGTCTCAATTCATCCTATTTCATCAATCCGGATGTGATATGGTGTCCGAGGTGACACCGGATATTGGAATTTCAATAAGATTTCATTCTTGAACAAAAATCCATTTTTTTGATTTATTTCATCTATTCCATGACCGCAAAAGGGATACACGTTACACGCCGCATTTTGAATCAAAGAGAGATTCAAGAAAATGGCAATCTATTTGCATTCTACATAACACGGCCGGATCGGTGATCATAGGGATTTGCTTTTCCCTATTGATTTCCTACGGGTTGGATCAAAAAAATTCTGAATGAGTTATTCAACTCCAGAGATGAATCGAAAAAGAAATCTTTATTGGTTCTACCTCCTCTTGTTTATGCAGAGAATGAATCTTTTACGAAGGATCAGAAAAAATCGGTCCGTATCTACTGCGGGGAAATGATTCGGAAGATCCAAACTAAAAACAGCGATATTTCTAGCAGACAAACCTAATGGAGGCAGTCAATCAAATATGATTGACCGAATCTGATTCAACCCAATTAGCACCTATGGTCAAGAAAGTATCTAATCGATTCTTTTTAATGACTAGATGCCTATCGCAACTTCAATATGAATTCAAAGGGATCCAATAGGACTGAATTCTCTGAATCATCTAACTCTACTGCAATATACGATCACCAACATTTTCGAATTTGGCAAGAGTCAGAAGAAATGTTTGATCCTCTTTTTTCTCGAACCGATAGATCCCTGATCGGGATGCCGATGTAATATCGATCAAATTGTCAATAGAGCCAGAATTTCCAGGAACATTTGGACATTTCGTTTCTGACAGAATAACCGTTTTCAAGTGTGTTCGATTCGGTTACGTATTAATCAATATTCTTTGATTGGTCCGAGTCTATCGACAACAAAATTTGTCAAGTCACTTCGTTTCTTTTTGTCCAAGTCACTTCGTTTCTTTTTGTCCAAGTCACTTCCCTTTTTGTCCAGTCACTTCCCTTTTTGTCCAAGTCCTTTCCCTTTTCTTTGTGTATCGGTAATATCCCCATTCCTAGTTCCGAGATCCACATCCGTGAATTGAAAGGTCCGTAGATGATCCACTCCGCATCAGTTGTTAGAATCAATAGTTGTTCAAACGTCATTTGAATAAATTGAAACCCTTCTTATTGGATGATCAAGGTACTTCCCAAAGACGGAATCTTTATCAATGGAGGAACAACATACCATTTTTGTTCAAAAAATACCCAGAAGTGGATTTATTGACTCATTCTATCACTAGAAATATCGCAGGAAATCCTTTGATAACCGGGATTCATTTCTCATGATTTCCAATGATCGAGACAATTGGCTAATCCCGTGAAAACCATTTTCATAGAATTTCATTGATATCTCTTTTATAAAGCAAAGTCGACTTCGATTCTTGAATGATCCAAAATCACTCTGGTTCTATTGTAACACGATTCCCTTTTTATGTGGAACTACCGTATTTTTTTTTTTCACAAAAAAAATTATTTTTCAATTTCATTTTTTTTTCATATTTTAATTTATATTTTTATATTTTTATATTTTAATATTCAAATGTTTTTATTTATTGGTTTTCTTTTATTTATCTTAAACGTTTTATTTAATATTTAAAATGAACTTGAATTAACTTAACGACGAGATTTTTATCTTTTCTTGCATGTCCTCGCAAAGAAAAGTAGGCGCGATTCTCCCAATTTGGACCGTCCCATACTATCGTGTTATATAATAGGTTAAATTCTTCCAGTATGAATAGCGATGTATGCCAATTCATTGTGGGTATAATGGTAGTGCCCGAGACGTTACTATTATTTCTTTCTCCTCCCTCATGTTGATTTTTTTCGCATTTTTTTATTTTCCGATCAATGGTAGCTACAAAAGGGTTTTTTTTTAGCGAACGGTCATGTCACAGTGTATTACGCCTTTTTTTTTACATTTTTTATTTTAAAAGATTGCATTCTATTCCCAATATTCCTCGATCTACGTTAAGTATGGAGGTAAGAATAAATACATAATGATGAATGGAAAAAAGATAAAATCCGTTAGCTAGAAAAGGGGCGTATGTAGCCAAGTGATCAAGGCATGGATTGTGATCCGCCCATGCGCGGTTCAATTCCCGCGTTCGCCCATCACATTTTTTCAAATCAAAAATTCTATTTTCAATATTCCTATTTACGGCGACGAAGAATAAACTATCACTATATTTTTTTTTCCTTTTCCTACTTCTTCTCTTCCAACCCGGATAACCCCAAGGTTTGTGGGTTTTTTTCTAACCGATTGGGCTCTCCCCTCACCGCCCCCATGGGATGGTTCCTACAGGGTTTCATAACTACTCCTCTTCTACAGTCCGCTTACCTACCAACACGTATATCCGCTCTACCCAAGACTTTTTTTGGTTCCGCCCAACTTACCCACCTTGTCCGACTTTGCTAAGCAGTTTTTTGGATATCAAACGACCCGCCCCAGATGGTAACTTAATGGGGGTGGCGATTACCCCTTTTGCAATCATTTCGCTACAGCACCCTGCTGCTCTAGCTAATTGTCCCACCCTTTCCAATGTGATTTCTATGTTTATGGTATGCGGCTAAGGCATATCGGTTGATTAGATTCTTCTTCTATTTATCAATAAAAACCCCTTCCCAACTGTACAAGCTTCGTCCCATCATACGGCTTTCTAGATGTAATGATTGAATCAGACAGATGGATCTTATATAAATCTTATGATGAAGTACCACATGAGTGGAATATATAGGAATCCAAAATCTGCTGAATCCTCATGTAATCTCTACAGCCTAGGTCTCCCCGTTCCGTCATCTGGCTTATGTTCTTCATGTAGCATTCAGACCGCAATGACCTATGAAATTTCGTCGATACTTCCCCATATGAACGGGTAACGTATGATACATGCTCTCTTTTTTCCCCGGGGGGATCTAATTCCACTGTTAGCTTTCAATTCGCCTCTGAGACCCTCAATTAAATTGATAACCCGTCTCCTCTCTTTGAAACACAGGGCGCTTCCGGTTTCTGGTGCGTGCTTGCAAACAATTTTGTCTTTCCTATATCCATTCCCTCTAGAGTCAAAATTTTCTATGATGAACTACTGAACTCAATCACTTGCTGCCGTTACTCAACATTTTCTGTTGAGTCTATCCCAGTAGAGGTACTCTCGCCAAATGGATCCGTGATCGATTTCTAGTTTGCGTCGTAAACCTACTTGGTTACTTCCATTACGTAAATCATAGTTCAAAACCGCAAGCTCAAGGTAGGGGGCATTCCCATTGATATAGGAACGTCTGTACCAGAACAATGATCTTATCCAATTATACCCCTCTGGGATGTAAAATATATCTCTTCGTCTCTCACCATCCCGCTAGTGTAGTGAGACAAACTGTATGGCATTTATCGATAGGGTCGTATTCTATGGTTAACGATTCCTACCATATATGCTTGTTCATTCCGTCGAAAATCGGATTTTATACGGTAATAGACGCTTATGACCTCCCCCTCCTATGCCGTGCGGTAATGAGTCCTCTACTGGCATTTACGCGACCTTGCTTACTACAAACGATGCTGTCCATAGATCACATTTAGATTTTCGTGATGGATTTCACTTTGACTTGTTTTAACGGCTCCATTGCGTGTGCTCGGGGTAGAAGTTGTGTATAATGTATCGCCGTGTTAGTTGACGTATTTTTCTTTAAGTTCCTTTTTCCCCCTCTATAAGAGGTGGAATACAATAACCCGTTTTGAAGCTGTGAATGATCATATGGACGTCTGTAATGCATTGTAATGTCCCATATAGTCCCATTCTTCTATAAACCCTTTGGTCCCGGTACGTCGCTGACTATTCATAGCTATTACCTGAACAGACCAAAGACGAGTTCAACCCAATGCTTTATTCTGTCCTAGTTGATCCTGATTCGACTTAAAGTATATTGATTTTCCCCCAATAACCGAATACTTTTGTTATCTGTCAATACTTGCATATTTGGGATTCCCATCCATAAATTCCATTTTCTTCCCTATTAGTTCCATTATCGATAAGAATTCTAGTTCTAGTTCATGATGTTAGGGTATTAATAGAACTATAACCATTCGTTATGTATGATGATGAGATTCCATTGATCAGAGGCCAATCCAATTATACCTTATTGCACGTTGTGTCCCTTGGTGTGCATCCGCAGAATTGGAACCTCGCAGTTGTGGCCAATTTGCACATTTGGTCTCTTTTAAAACCATTTCATCCATGGGATGCTTAACAGAGAACATCGTTATCGTAAATAATAATCGTTAAATAAGTATCTCGTAAAATAGTGTACGTAACTAAGTATAGTCGGTAATAGTATATCGTAAATAAGTATAATCGTATAAATAAGTATAAATCGTAATAAGTAAGATAGTCGTACTAAATAAGTATATCGTATAACTACGTTAGTCGTAAATGTATAAATAAGTATACGTAAAATAAGTAATATCGTAAATAAGTATATCGTATAACTAAGTATCTCGTAAATAGTTACGTATAAAATAAATTATATCGTATAAATCAAGTACATCGGTAAATGTATAAATAAAGTATCTCGTATAAATAAGTTAATCGTAAATAATTATATATCGTCTAAAGAAGTCTATAGTCGTAAATTGTATAACTAACCAAATTTCCATTGACAATATAAAATCTTTAGAGTTGAAATAAAATCTTTAGGATGAGATTTAATGTATTTGGGACGAAAAGACATCATCCTATTCACATTTCTGGGGCAGTTCGTCGAATTGAGAGAGATACTTGGAGAGATCAAAGAATTCTCATCTATGCTTAGATTTCGTGGAATCAAAAAATACATTTTTTTTTTTTGCGCTCAAGAAGGAACGCTTTACAATGAAACTGTTTTGACGTTGACCCCCCTAAATTTGGACAGTACCACTTTCACGTGGATTCGCAGTGTTTTCACCAAGCCAACTCGAGTAGTTTCATGATCAAAAGGTTTAAATCAAAAGGTGTAATTACGGCGGGTGTAGTAGCGTGGCGGTCCTTATAGCTCGTATTAAAACAAGTCGAAAAGAATTGTCGATAAGAAAAAATCTCTATTTGTGTAGCTTCTTTCTTCCTATAACCTATGAATTTTTCCATTGGACCCGCAAGAAATGAGACATTGGAAGAGATCTTTTTTCTTTTTCCGTTTTTTCTTTTTTTTTTTTTGTTTTCTTTTTCCGGTCTTTACCAATGATCAATGGTTGATGGTTTTCGTTCGCGTTTGTCCTGTACACTTTCCCAAAGGAAAAAGAATTTTCTAAGTTTTTTTCCACAATGGATCCGGCAAGAGAGAGTAAACTCTACTATGGGTTCCTCTCCAATAAATACAAAGTGTATCATATGCATAGCCCTGAGTATCTACCGTGTTCGGCTGTGTTGAGGAACGGTCGGAAAAAAAGGGATTCGGCTGAGATTGTAATATATCTAATGAACCGGGTAGCTGAATTATATCTCATTCCAAAGAGAAGATACGCGAATATCTTTGAGTTTCTTAATTTTATATATTCCGGTATAACGGATGAGATCCCTAATCCGCACGGACCATGATTGGGGAATGTTTGATCGTCTTTCCTCTCCGAGGAAGAAGCGAAACATAATCAAATTGAATTTGGGACAGCTATTCGAAATCTAGGGAAACGACTGGATTTTGTATCTCATGTCTCGTTTCCGGTGTAAAAAAGACCAATTGAAGGGAGGTTTTTCAAACAACAAGGAGCTGAGCAACTATTCAAGCAATGATTTGACATGTTTGCTCCATTCTCTTCTCGATAACAAGTGGGGTATTTCTTTGCAAAATTGTGTCCTTTCATATGTGGCAATTCCGCCAAGATTCCTTCGTTTATTTGGGGAAGATCAGCACGAATACTGATTTTTTTGAGGAACGTATCGAAGAGAATTTGAGGTTTGGTTAGACCAAAAATGATTGGTTGGTAACAATGCGGCTGATTTTTAATCAAGTAAGGAATGATTGTCAATATTCAATATGATTCCACAGATCTATTTTCGTTCAAGTAAGGGATTCTAGCCAATGAAAGGATCTTCTGATCTCCATAGATCATTTCGATTCCATTAGAAATGATGATTCCGAATATCCCCACATGATCGATGCAACCGACATTCAGCAACTAAAGAAGATCGATTCTTTGGGATCCTTCCTTTCTTCCAACTGAACTGAACAAGATAGAATCCATCGATTCCCGAAATCCTTTTTTTGGTCTTCCTCATGTCCCGGCTATCACGAACGGAGAAGCGATGAGATCATCTCTGCTTTTCCCAGGAATAACTCGAAGAATTCCTTGGGCATCCTACAAGATCAATTCGTTCTTTTTTCTCTGACAGATGTCAAACTTCATCTGGGTTCGAATCCTATTGATAGGTCCACTAGAGATAGGAATTTTTGAAGAAAAAACCGATGTTCTTTTTCCCTTCCAGGCGATTGGAAAATAAGAATGTTGATATATTCAGATAATTTGTATCTTACAAATACGTCTCAATTCATCCTATTTCATCAGATCCGGATTGATATGTTCCGAATGATAACCGTATATGGACAGTTCCAATAAGATTCTTCTTGACAAAAATCCAGTTTTTGATTTATTTTCATCTATTCCATGCCCGTAACAAAAGGGGATACACTTACAACTACCACGATTTTGAATCAGAAGAGAGATTTTCAGAAATGGCAAATCTATTCACTCTATCATAACCGAGCCGGATCTTGTGTATCATCGGGATTTGCCTTTTTCTATTGATTCCTAACGGTTGTATCAAAAAAAAATTCTTGAATGGGGTATTCAAAACTCCATAGATGAATCGAAAAAGAAATCTTTATTGGTTCTCCTTCCTCTTTTTTTATGAAGAAAGGAATCTTTTAATCGAAGGATCAGAAACAACATCGGTCCGGAATCTACTGCAATGATTCGCAGATCCAAACTAAAACAGCGGTATGTTGCTATCAACAACAATGAGCATCAAATCAATATCTATTGATTTCCAGAAACCAAAAAAAAAAGCAAACACCCCCCCGCCGAAATCTGATTCAAATCCCCTAAGCACCTATGGGTACAAAGAAGTACTAATCGATTCTTTTTAATGAATAGATCGATCGCAACTTCGAATATGTAATTCAAAGGGATTCAAATAGAACTGATACTCTTGAATCATATAACTATATGAAATATATCGATCACCAACATTTATCGAATTTGAACAAAGAGTCAGAAGAAATGGTTTGATCTCTTTTTTCCGAACCGAGAGATCCATGAATCGGGATCCGGGATGTATATAGATCCAATGTTCCAATAGAGCAGAATTTCCAGACATTTGAACATTTCGTTTCGAACAGAAGAACGTTTCAAGTAGTGTTCGATCGGTTACGTATTAAATCAATATTCGATTGATTGGTCCGAGGCTACGCAACCAAAATATTTGTCTAAGTCACTTCGTTTCCTTCTTTTTTGGTCCAAGTGCACTTCCGTTCTTTTTGCAGTCACTTTCCCTTTTTGTCCAAGTCACTTCCCTTTTTGTCCAGTACTTCCCCTTTTCTTTGTGAGTATCGGGGGGGATATCCCCATTCATATGTCCGAGATCCAATCGTGGAATTGAAAGGTCCGAATGTCAACTCCGCAATCAGTTGTAAATCATCAGGTGTTCAAATCGTTCATTTGAATACATTGAAACCCTTCTTATTGGATGAGCGGATATCTTCCCAGACCGTAATATCTTTATCATGGATGAACAACATTACCATTTTTGTTCAAAAGATACCAGAGTTGGATGATGCTCTTCTATCTAGACAATATCGCAGGAAATCCTTTGATAACACGGATTCTATTTCTTCTCAATGATATTCCCCTGATCGAGACACTTGGCTGAAATCCGTGAACCATTCATAGAAGTTCATTGATATCTTCTTTTTTTAAAGCAAATCGACTTCGAGTCTGAATGAATCCAAATCACTTCTGGTTCTATGTAACAAAGATTCCCTTTTATGTGTAAAAGACCCGTCATCAATAATTATTATCTACATATGTACAATTTCCCTCACTACCTTTGTTCATATCGCAAACAAAATATTTCTTCGGGTGCGTCGTAAAAAAAAACTATTTTTTTGGAGAGAGAGACTATTTCACCAATCGAGTCACAGGTATCTACATATTCATACCTAAAGATTTCCACAAAGTGGTGACAAAACGTATACCTTGTACAAATCTTTCCGTTTCCATCGATCCGAGCCATTCGTTGTAAGCTATTTACTCGATAGAGACTTCTGTCAACACCTCTAACAGAGAAACAAGAGTCTCAATTTGGAAGAACTTATTGTCAGCCTCTTTCAGAGATATGAATCTTCTGATTCAGTAGGGAAGAACTTGCATCGGTATCTCAGTTTCATTCAAACGAATGGGGTTTTATGTCACACTCCTTTTCTGATAAATATTACCATCCGGAGAAGAGGAAAAAAAAAAACGGATTCTTTGCTGCTAAATAACATGCGTTGAGAAACGGCAGCTGTATGACCCTTTCAACGAGATAGTGTTTTTTCAAATCTCATCAAAATGGAATCTGTTCCAACAAAAATGAATCCGTTCCAACATATATGCCATGGTTTCCTTACTTCCGAAGAGTCAAATTCTAAATTTCACCCTTTAGTACTTTTTTCGACCCTTGTCATACTACGTAGCAGTCACAAATTTTGTCATCCTTTTAAAAATTGTAATCCATTGTTCCGATTTATGCATGGATCAATTATCATGGCCAATTCCTCAGAAGATTCTTCCACATGGGACTCTGATGCATTATATTTCGAGGGAGTGTTTTACAGAATCTTCTTTCTGCCGAAGAAATGATTCTCGAAATAATGATTCCCCGGTTCCATTGATATGGACCATCTGATATCACCAAATGCTCGGGAGTTTTGAGTTCCTCTATTCAATCTTATTTCCTGCTTTCTTGTTGCTGGATATCTCGTTCGTATACATCTTCTCGTTTGTATGGTCCCAAGCCTCTAGGAGTTACAGACAGAGTTAGAAAAGATCAATTCTTTGATTAATTCCATCATAACATGATGCATTGCGAAACTTTGGATGGTTAGCCTACATTGCTGAACTGAATTTCTTTCTGGTTAAAGAAGCTCTTTCTAGTTTGTTCTGCCACAATTAAGGAGATTCTCTGAAGAAATACCGGTTTGCTTTTGCTTTTGGTGGCACATTGCTCTTGGTCGCTTGTGGGGTCAAATCAATACGTTCTATGAAGAAATTTTGAATATCAATCTCATCGCTCTCATAAGTATCAATAATCCCATCAATCTCATAAGTATCAGACAAAATCCATCATCGACTCACTTTTTCGAGAAATACGAGACTCTAATCGTCCAATACAGAGATCTATTCATAGGGGGGGGGGGGGGGGGGGGGGGGGGTGATAATAAAAAGAAAAAATGGTTGAACTTTACTTGATTGATGAGAAATAGAATCCTGTTCGCGAACAGTGATTCGATTGATGATGAAAAAGAGATTCTGTTTCCAGTTTCTCCACCTTAACGACAGAAAAAGCTTGGATCAAATTCCTATGAGTCTGACTCATATGAGCATTTACAAAGCAATGAACTCTGGTTACACTGATTGAACAACCGGATCAATTTACTACGATACTTAGTTGACAAGTATATAAATGAATTATGAGTTCAATGTATCCTGTTTAGCAAACGACGGATTTTCCTTGCTCATTCTCAGACCCTTTACTCTTCCCAACCTCGTGTGGGCTACATATAGTTTTCATTTCCCCATCTCATGAGCAACCCACACCCTTTTCGCTCCGCTTAGCCCTATCCCCTTCTAGGATTATTTAGTGATAGGTTCTATAGCACTGGAGATCCTATTTGTCAAATACTTAGCGCCAAACCCCTATGTTCCTTTCAGTACGGTATTTCCGAACCGTTCCCGGAATGACAAGCCTAAATATTATTATTATTGATGATATCGATTTTGATGATAGTGATAGGTGACATATCGAATATTTGATGAGAGTGACGATATCGCTATTGATGATAGTGAGATATTGATGATGACACTTGATACGGAGCTGCATAACTATGTATAAAGACGCCGAAATAGACCGATTTGATATCACCTTTCATTCGCATTGAAAGCACTGTCCCTTGCATATATGGATTCCAAACATTCATGATCTTATATGAGAGTCGCCATTACTTAGCCCTCGGTCTATTATAGAACGATCTCTCCAGAGATTGGTGCAAGATGTTCCACTAGAAAATATTCTTGTTATGCGTCGACTCATATTCCCCAAAAGTGATCCCGCTCTAAGAGCTCCGAATAATAAATACATGCATTAGTACGCCAGGCTTCTTATCCGCGCACCACGAAAGCACTTTTTTCATTTCGTTCATATTACTAGGGATTTCACTTTGAAAAGAAATGTTCCATACACATTAAAAAACCCCCCCCCGGGATTGGGTTCGCATACCTGGGTTCCAATGTAACGAGATCTTGTAGCACTTATCATGAGGCCTATCCATTAGTATTACACATACGAACTCATTATAAATCATACAATAGATAGCTCTTCATAGACAAACTTGGGATTTGCGATCCCAGGTAAGATCGGTTCAGGATCATGGGATCCTTTTCTATCAGATAGGAAGGGCTGTTGCACAAAATGTACTTCTAAGTAATTGCCCCATAGATCCTATATCTATCTATATGAGAAGAGATCAGAAGGGGATCGGTATTTGGACAAATGGTACTTCGAACTTGGAACGAGCATGACGAAATTACGATCTTCTTTATCTTTTGGTTGTCTGCCGATCGTCCGCTCAAGATCTTTGGCTTCACCCGGACCGGATGAAAAAAAGCGATGCACTTCTTATAGATTCGTTGAGAATGATTCTGATCTAGTTCATGGCCTATTAGAAGTAGAAGGCGCTCTGGTGGGACCCTCACGGACAGAAAGTTGCAGTCATTTTTGATAATAATCGGTGACATTACTTCTTCGTCCGAACAGTTAGATATGATGCAAAAGATCTTGTTCTATCGTTGATCAGAGATTTCTATTATGAAAAATACAATCGTAGTTGAATAAGAGGTCAACGGTCGTCGACCTGCAACAGATTAAAGAGTGATTTATTCAATCACATAGTTGGGCTCCAGAATATGGCGCCCTTGTGGCAAACTATGGGATTGTATGAAAGCCCACTTTTCTCTATCGGGCTCGGGCAAGCGGACCTTTTATCATGAAAGGATAGCTTCAGAGAATGAATTCGAGTTCTTGCAGAGTGAAACCATGCAGTACCAGACACGAGATAGATCTTCCAAAGAACAGGCTTTTTTTCGATAATCAATTCATTTGGGAACCTGCTTATTCCATTCTTTTTTCCCTATTCAAAGATCACCCTTTTGTCTCTTGTTTTCACGTCGAGAATTCTTTGCAGATGAAGAGATGTCAAAGGTCTTATTACTTCCCAAACAAAACCTTCTACATCTATGTATAAATGCTGGTTCATCAAGATCGCAAGAAAGTCTTCGATTGTGATTCATCCCCAGTGGCGTATAAGCATAGTCCATGATCAATGGATCTTCCCTTTCTAATACTCTATCCGAGCGTTTTCTCATAGTTATCAAATCTGTTCCGATCTAACGGAAACGCTATGGAGTCAATAACAAAGACAATGTTGAGAAGGATGGCTTTTCTCGCATGACAAAACCTTGATTCATGTAACAGAGAACGATTTCCCATTCTTACCGTAAAGATCTGTGGCCATGACAAAGTGATTAAGTTGGAACGGATTGGCCGTTGTAGAGTCTTGGAAACATTTTTTTATTCCATATTTTGGACCTTGCTCCATGGAACAATATCTACTGCTGAAAACTGGAAGAATTGAAATCTTAGTCACAACACTAGTATGGATGATATGAAGCCTCAACAAGATTCTTGAACGCGAACAACCAGAGTCCTATTACTCACTACATCAAACAATTTCCAATTAATGACACCATTAAATTCCATCGGAAATAAAATACGCATGTCCGATGAATGCTTGTGCTATTTCTCCAATACGATCATTGGTTTACTTGAATACTAAGAAATAGGTATCGACCTTTCTCTTCGTCTCAGGGTCGATGGATCATTCTCATTGGAGATCCCCCATAGGATCATAACATATTCCGTTGACCGAGCCTAAGTCTAATTGTTTTGTTCCGAGCAAAGTTCCACGGATGCCCGGTCGTCCTATCAGATATTCACGACCGAGGTACTGGATTCTCTTTCGATAGGCCCTGAAGGAGGAATGAAGGCCGGATGCAACAGACGCTGTCTCACAGACGTCTGTCTATTCTCTAATTCACCCGACCCGATCCCTTTTGGGACGTCCCAGTCCAAGTCACTGAATTGTATCGCCATCCCTAAACGGAGCTATATAATGTACTTTCTGCTTGTTTATGGTACTTGGGGTATTTACCATAGTTTTTTATCAATCTACCCTTGTGTGATTCCTCTTAAGTCATATACTCGGGGTTGGTTCGGGTGCGGACGATTTCCAAACGGACTCTACCCATTCATTAATCTAGAAGAATCGCCAATTTCGTGACCCTGCCGAACCTATTCCGCCATTCAACAGCGCGGACTCGGGTTCGTGGGATGGCGTAATAACTTCGTATCAACAGAATAAATACTCGGTATTCAAATTGATTAGATCCTAAATCTGTTCTTTAATTGCTCATTCAATGAGCATTCTCAATATATGCCTTGAAGAGGACTCGAACCGCCGCTCGGGGGGGTTTAGCACAGATTTTGGAGTCTCGCGTGTCTCCATTTCACGCATCAAGCATCTGAAGTGAATCGTCTTCTCTGAATAGATATCTATCTATTTTATATATGTAACTATAGGACAAAGTTGTAGTGTTGGAGTATTTCTATCGATCGGTCCCCCAGTCATATAGGCCCGGTCATACATCATTGCTTCGATTTTGAATTATCCTGAGATCCTTATATAATATCAAAAAGATGTCAATCAAACCTATTTCTCGATTCATAAGAACCCAAAAAAGAAGTGAATATTGGTAACCCAAATACCGATAGATATGTCAAAATCATGTCCGATTAACGCCTATTCCTAACCTAAATAGAATTAACGACGTATCGATCCATATGTTAACATAGTATCTATTTACATACCTCGATGACCCATCCTCTAATAAGAATGTACATACCCTATTCCGGTCTGGTCCGGTATGGAATGCAACTATAATCGCATGATCGAGTCGATTCATGAGTATAGTTCATAACCCCCAGCCCTTCCCATTTTGGGTTGGCGGAACAGATCACTAATTTCTTTACCAGTTAGTAGAGATCTTGAACTAAAAATAGACCTAGCGCTAAAGAGGTATCCTGAGCAATGCCAAAGTGGTTCATTGATATTCCGGTATATTAGATGCATCACACCATACATTCATACTCACTCGATGGAATGTTTTGAGTCTTAAGGAGATCTTCTATAATTTCGCACGTAGGGGTTATTCTTGATTTCGTCCAGGCTTAATAACTGATTATTTTTAGATAATAGTAAATTAGAAACACCGTCTCGTAAGGATCCTTGAACCAAGAAATATAGGCCTGCCTCCATCCCCACCAGAATAGATGGCGTTTTTCCGAAAAAACTTTGCTAGTGAGACGACCTCCTAGGTAGAAGAACCATGGGCGAAGAAGATCCAAAAAGGATCTTTCGTGTAAATCCTGCATAATCTCGAATTTATCATTCCGGTACGTAGACCAAATAATGACAAACTGGCAGCAAAAGTTCCTAGATTCATGAGATAAGAACAGCATATAATTATTCATGGCTTGCATATCCATCATTTGAGTCTCCAACACTTATTCCAATAATTACATATCGATTTGACCGATGGCGACTATGCAAGCATACGTTTCATGCTTGTTGAGTATATCAATGAGATTCCCAATATAACTAAGATAGCTAGGATTTCCAGAAGAAATGCGCCTTCTTTGATATAAATAAAAGGAATATCGAAAGTCGCGTGGCTAAGCCGGAAGCAGCTACTTCGAAGTAAACAGAAAAAAAGCAATCGACTGGATTGGGGAGAGTCAGAGTCGAAAAGAGAATTCCTCACTTCTTTCTCTCATTCACAACCGTGCATTAGACTTTCATCTCCACGGCTCCCTAATGATAAAAGAAGAAGAACCATCTTCGTTCCTTTTTGATTACCTTCCTCGCGTATTTATAAGACCTAATCCATGCGCTGTCTAAAAGTATCTAATCCGTACTTTTTCGAGGAATCCTTCATCAGTGTTTGTGCATGACTGACTTTTTCAATCCTTTTCGACCTTGGTTCCGTAGGAGCAAGTCAGAAAGATTGAGAAATAGAACCATCTGATTTGATTCGTTCTCAATAGCCAGTGAATGACATCTTTAGGGTGACTTTGTCACGGATGCTCTATTCACTCTAGTATCTGAAGGAGGAGCAACCAACTATTTAAGCATCTACACGATAATTCAAGCATTGTATACGTCATTAGTCGATCCTTTTGAGGAATAGCCGTAAAATAACTCACTTTCAAAAATGGATCTGTTTATCATAACGATTTTCGTTGTTCCTGACCCTGCTTCACTTATGTTATTTGACAAAAAGAATCACAATAAACTTTTGGTAAAAGTTATTCTTGGTCCCGAGTGGTGATAGCATTTCTCTTCTGCATGTCTATGGAGTTTCTGAAAATCCAAACTCTCAGAGATAGATATAGTAGGTTAGAATTGTCGACGAACCGCACTCCTTCGTATACGTCCAGGAGTCCATTGATGAAAGGGCGGGGAAAGCTTACCCAATTCCTACAGTGTGGATGTAAGCGCAATTGAAATTCCTGGGAGTTCTACATTTGTGTATTGATACTACCTTCCCTCTTTCTTTAGCGCGATCGCCCCCCCAGATGAACCATATGCCAAGAGAACCAGAACCAGAATAAATAGCTTGCCCCCACCCTGATTAAATATTTCATAGTAGCTCATTAAAAAAAAAACCGTACATCTCTCTTTGTATATCCAGATACTAGGTAGTAACATAAACCTTAAACATCTGTAGCTACAAGATAGTTATTCAATCGTTAGCACCACATAAAACATTCCTCCTAGAGTAGCGTTAATAACTACTAACAGAAACCTGTATAGCCATTCTGTACTTCAAGTACTCTACGGATAAGGCATACATAGAGTTGAACATAGTAAAATAAGAAATTGAAAGATGCGTTTGAATTGTTTCGTTTGGACAATTTTCCCGAAAAGCTAATTATAGGTTCTTCTCTCCATCGGAACAATAGGCCGTTATGCTTATTACTAAACTTGTTGAGAGATGAAATCGAACCAGGTCTATCCTTTTGATCAGCGGTGAATCGATATCAATAAGAATTAGGCCAAAATTAGGATACATTCTGGGAAAAATGAAACTTCCATTGAGAAGAGCAAATGAAAACGCTTTCATAAAAATTCTCGTAAAATCGAGAATGAAGTGTTCATTCTGTACCATGCCAGATCATGAATTAGTAACGCATCCATTCGCCGAAAAAAATTCCAATTGTTTCGACTTTCTATTTTTGGAATGGGTATTTACGGAACCCTGAATAGGATCCCCCTTCTCCATGATATTTCCATAATATCCTCTTTCTTATTCTTAAGCAGCCCCCGAGAAGGGCTAGTTGATCATGATTTAATGTTTGCATCTTTCTTTTCCTTTTGGTTTTTTTCGAGAAAGATATCGTCCGATTCTTTTCTATTGAATTCTTTTTTCCGATCGAGATGTATGGATCCATGTGCTATATAGCGCCTGTTTCATGGATTAACGAAATGGCAAAAGCTCTATTTGCCTCTGCCATTCTATGAGTCCTCTTCCTTTTTGCGTATTGCATCGCCACTCCCTTTGGCAGCATCTAGATTCGGAACTTCATTTGATCATATTTCGACCGGACGTTTTCGGGAATGCCCTAATACCAACGAATGGCAAGTGGCTTTTCCTTGTGGATCCTATTTCAATAGGACTTGTGGGTCGTCCGCCTACACGTCCTTGCTTTTACTGCTATATCGGGATTACTCACATTGCTTGACGTAACAACAGAAGTGGATTTGTTTCTGTCTTTTTGTTGAACTTTTTCATGGCTCGGCTGATAAGTTTGTAAGCCATTATTTTTTCGCGTTTTCGAATACGGTAACCAACATTTAACGAATCGATTACGATAAATTGGGGGATCGATTTTGCAGTTTTTTCTTCTGCAGTACCCGCGTGCATGGGCGTAAAGAGGTTCAAGAATCAGTTTTTCTTTTTATAAGGGCTAAAAACGAATTACTTATTTGCTTTTTTGACCCCCTATTGTAGGTGGATCTCGAAGATATGAAAGATTCTCCCTCCACGCCGTACATACGACGTTCATCGAATCCGGCTTTCCCAGATCTATATGTATCTTGGTCGATATGGATCTGTTACTCACTTTAAATTGAGTATCCGTTTTTCCCTCCTTTTCCTGCTAGGATTGTAATCCTGTATTTACATACCTACGGCGAGTCCTTAGGTTTCCGAAATATTAATTTAAAAAGAAGTTCCTTCGAATCATTGCTATTTGACTCGGACCTGTTCTAAAAAATCGCGGTATTTCGAATTGTTTTTGTTGACACGGACAAGTAAGGGAAACCTCTTAAATGATTTCATATGGACTTTGACATATATAGTGTTTTTTTCCTAACGGGGGGGGGGGGGGGGGGGGGAACTCTTCTTTAGAAAGAAGATCTTTTGTCTCATGGTAGCCTTCTCCAGTCCCCTTACGAAACCTTCGTTATTGTTTAGCCATGACCTTCCATGTGCTAGAGATTCACATGGCATCATCAAAATGTACAAGTCTGGATAAGAATCTACAACGCACTAGACGCCCGGTCCGACGATCCTTTTCCTCCGAAGCCTCTAGGGTTCCTCTGAACAATGTGGATATCTCACCCGGTTAAATCCTTAACCCTTCCTCCTCTTACAATACTATCGAAGTTCTTGTAATTATGCCAATACCATTATATAAGCAGTGATTTCAAATCCAAGTTAATCGTACTCTGGCCACTTTACGTAAGGCAGATTGGGTTTTTTGTGGGTGTAGTGCAAATTACAGATAAGTCACCCTTACCTGTCACTCTACAGAACCGTACTGAGATTTTCCCATCAACGCTCCCTCGTTAATTCTTTCGCAGTAATGGTCCTGTTTCTTCGTTCGAGAATCTCCTCCCTTATTCCACTCCGTCCCAGAGTAACGACGACCAATTCAGTCACGTTTTCCTGTTCACTTGAACACTTTCCCTTTATGATCAAAGGGGAAGCTTATTCTTTTTAACCAACATAGCGGAATGCACATCACGATCTTATAATAAGAACAAGAAATCTTTCTCGTCTCCCCTTGCACCTTATTTTTCGAGAAGCAAAAGATCCTGTTCGTTTGAATTTGTTCCATTTGAAGCTGGCTCTTCTATCTTCGCTTATTTTGAATATCTCCTTAATTTTTTTTTGCTTAATTCTTTATTCATTTCGATTTCTTTCCCTCTCTTTTTCTTTTTATTCCCTTCCATCATTCCTTAAGTTCCCATGGTTTTTGTTGACCAGAATGCTGACCCATTTTCTCATCGACGAAGGTACGAAATACATCAGATTATTTTTCGATCAAAAACACAAAGTCCTAGGGTGAAATCTTCGGTTTTTTTCCTCTTCCTCTATCCCGACCCCAGCGGTTGAATCAATGAGAACCTTTTCGTCTGATGAATCGATATTATTAATTCCCATTCTCCGATACCTCGCCAAGAAAATCCCGAATTGGATCCAAAATTGACGGTGTAGTGTGAGCTTATCCGAGGTTATGCACTCTTCAATAGATTCATTTTTCTGAAAGATCCTGGCTTTCGGCTTTAGTGGTCGTCCGAATCCTTTCGATGACCTATTTTGTGTTTGAAGGGATATCCTAACCATCGATTGCGTAGGCCCGCGTATCAATGGAACCGGGGAAGTATACCGAAAAGACATTTTTTTCTATTATATTCATTATTTAGTATTAGTTAGTGCTCCCGGTCGGAGTTATATAGTATTAGTAGTGACCCGGTTCGGTGTAGTCCTTTCTTCCGTGAGAACTTTTGCGACCATCCCTACATGGTGTCTCTGTGGACCTAGGAGAAGGGGGCTCCGCGGTAAGAGGTTGTACTTGAGAGAAGCAAGGAGGTCAACCTTCTTCAAATTATCCACATGGAATTCTGGCAATGCAATGGAGTTGGACCCTCATGTCGATCCGAACTGAATCAGTCTTCACAGAGGTAAATCTTTGCCTGCTGTGCAAGATGATGTAAGTTTTTACAAATTCTGTCTCGGTAGGACCTGTTTTCTATTACTATAAATTATATGTCCTTAACTATGAATTAATATTTCTATAACTATGAATTAATAATGAAAATGAAGTATTAAGGTGTTGTTACAGTTCCTTTTTCTTTTATGTATTCCTAAGAAAGGAATTTGTCCATTTTATTTTTCTAGTCTCACAAAAAGGGTGTTTAACACATATAATCTTGAATGGGAAATCGAAAAGAAGTGTATCTCAGTTCCTTCTACTTGCGATCTTTGTCGCACGAAATGTGATCTTACCATCTTGACTTGGTTCTGCTTCCCCTCTTTTTTAACAATACCGATCGGTTTCTTCTCCTACCAGTATCGAATAGCCATGCGAACAAAATCTTCTTCAATGTAAAACTGCTCTGCTCGTTTTAGATCGGAAAATCGTATCGGATTTGTATATGACACCATGTGCTATGGGCTTCTAATCCGTAAGCAAGCCTATTTCCGCTAGGAGCAGTTGACATTGAATCCAATTTTCCCATTATTTACTATCCATACCCAGTATTTTACTAATTCCATAATAGTGGTCGAAAATAGAAGCCCGCTCCAAGGTTGTTCGGAATAGTGGCGTTTGATTTTCTCGACCTTTGCCTAGGATTAGTTATTATCTTCTTCGATGGGACCGGGAAGGGATTACCTCGCGTAGAGTTTCACCTTGACGTTGTGGAAGTCATCAGTTCGAGCCTGATTATCCCTAAACCCAATGAAGTTTTTTCTATTTTGACTTCTACCCCGCCGTGATCGACGAGAATGGATAACTTGTGGATTGAACGGGAGAGGTAGGATGACTATATTCGGGAGCGACTCCATGCTAATATGAGCGCATGATCAGTTATCCTACAAGAAAGAGAATTCCGATCAGCTTTGTCTACGAACAATGAAGCTATAAGTAAGCAACTAGGAAATCTTCATGGAGAGTTTCGCTCCTGGCTCAGATTACGCTGTCGGCATGCTTAACCATTCATTCGGGACGGGAAGTGGTGGTTTCCTTGGCGCCGGTGGAGTACGCGTAAGACCTTCCCTGGGAGTAACAACAACTGGAAACTGTTTGCTATACCCCGGAGGCTGAGGAGCAAAAGGATGAATCCGCCCGAGGACGGGCTTGCGTCCTGATTAGTCTAGTGGTGGATTTAATAGCTTACCAATGCGAGGGATCAGTAGCTGGTCCGATATGATTATCAGCCACACTGGGACTGAGACCGGCCCCAGACCTACGGGAGGCAGCAGTGGGGAATTTTCGCAATGGGCGAAAGCCTGACGGAAGCAATGCCGCGTGGAGGTAGAAGGCCCACGGTCCTTGAACTTCTTTGTCCTCGAGAAGAAACAACGACTGTATCTGAGGAATTCAGCTCGGCTAACTCTGTGCAGCAGCCGCGTAATACAGAGAATGCAGCGTTTCCGGAATGATTGGGCTAAAGCGTCTTTATGGCTTTTTCAAGTCCGCCGTCAAATCCCATGGCTCAACCCTGGACAGCTGTGGAAACTACCAGCTGGAGTACGTTAGGGGCAGAGGGAATTTCCGTGGAGCGTGAATGCGTAGAGATCGAACGACACCAACGCGAAAGCACTCTGCGGCCGACACTGCACTTAGAGCTAAGCTAGGGGATCAAATGATAGATCCCCCAGTAGTCCTAGCCGTAACCGATTGATACGATGCTCTGTGCGTATCGCCCGTTCAGTGCTTTACTAACGCGTTAATTTATCCCTCCTGGGAGTACGTTCGCAAGAATGAAACTCAAAGGAATGACGGGGGCCCGCACAGCGTTGGAGTGTGTTTTAATTCGATTCAAAGCCGAAGAACCTTACCAGGGCTTGACATGCCGGAATCCTCTGAAGAGAGGGTGCCTTCGTAACGCGGACACAGTGGTGCATGCTGTCCGTCAGCCGTGCCGTAAGGTGTTGGGTTAATTCCCGCAACGAGCTCACCCTCGTGTTTTAGTTGCCACCATGATTTTGCAACCCTGAACAGACTGCCGTTGATCAGCCGGAGGAATGTGGGGATGACGTCAAGTCATACTGCCCTTATGCCCTGGGCGACACACGGTGCTACAATGGCCGTGACAAAGGTTTCGCGATCCCGCGAGGGTGAGCTACCCCCAAAAACCGTCCTCTTCGGATTGCAGCTGCAACTCGCCTGCATTAAGCCGGAATCGCTAGTAATCGCCGGTCAGCCATACCGGTGAATTCGTTCCCGGGCCTTTCACACCGCCCGTCACACTATGGAGCTGGCCATGCACGATTCGTTACCTAACCCAAGAGTGGGATGCCGAAGGCGGGCTAGTGCTGGAGATGAGTCGTAACCAGGTAGCCGTACTGGAAGGGCGGTGGGCACCTCCCTTTTCAGGAGATCTATGCTTATGCTTTTGGGAGTTTGGTTTTACACGGCTTCACACCCCAAAAGAAGCGAAGCTGGTCTGAGCTAAGCTTGGATATGAAGTCTGCTTTCGTTTTCTCGACGGGGAAGTAAACAAGCTCATACTTAATTATCCTAGGTCGACAAGTTATTGATAGGATCCCCTTTTTTAACGTCCCCCATGTCCCGCCCGTTGTGGCGACATGGGACGTAAACAGGAAAGAGAGATGGGTTTTTCTCGCTTTTTGGCATGGCAGTCCGCCCACTGGGAGTCCCACACGACGGGCTATTAGCTCAGTGGTAGAGCGCTGCCCCTGATAATGCGTCGTTTGCCTGGGCTGTGAGGCTCCTCCACATGGATAGTTTTCATTTGGCTCATCCAGCCCCTGACCCTGAGATGTGGATCATCCAAGGCAATTAGCAGGGCGTACTCCTCCTGTCATCGGTTTGAAACCCAACTTCTCCTCAGGAGGATATAGGGGGCGATTCAGGTGAGATCCAATGTAGATCTACCTTTCTATCACTCGTTTTATCCGGCGGTCGGGGGTGACCACCACGGCTCCCTCTGTCCTCGAATCCATACATCCTTATCAGTGTATGACAGCTCTCTCTCGAGCACAGGGTTAGGTTCGGCCTCAATGGGAAACGATGGAGCCCTAACAACGGAAAATGGCGGCACCTAACAACGCATCTCCAGACCCAGCACTACAGATCGCCCCTTTCATCTGGGGTGACTGATGGATCGTACCATTCGAGCCTTTTTTTCATGCTTTTCCGTAGGTCTGGAGAAAGCAGCAATCAATAGGATTCCTAACTCCGCTGCCCGAACGGAAGAACGTGAAATTCTTTTTTCCCTTTCCGCATTGACCAGGAGATTGATCTAGCCATAATAAGAAATGCTTTGGTAAAATGACCGCACTTCTGGTCTTCGACCCCCTCAGTCACTACGAGCGCCCCCCGATCAGTGCAATGGGATGTGGTCTATTTATCTATCTCTTGACTCGAAATGGGGCAGTTGGAAAAAGATCTTAGAGATTCTGCACTAGAGGTTGTGCCGGGAGGTCCGCTTAACGCCTTCTTTTTCTCCTCGGAGTATTTCCGGACTTGTCATGGTAAGGGAGAAGGGGGAACAGCGCCCTTGAAGAGCGCAGTACAACAGAGTTGTATGCTGCGTTTCGGAAGGATGAATCGCTCCCAAAAAGAATTCTTTGATTCCCTCGCAGTGGGTTGGATCGTAAGCGGATGATTTACTTCACGGGCGGTCTCTGGTTCAAGTCCATTATGGCCCAGCTGCGCCAGTAAAGAATAGAAGAAGCATCTGACTCTTCATCATACTCCACTGGCTCGGGGGATACGCTCAGTTGGTAGAGCTTCCCGCTCTTGCAATTGGTTCTTTGCGATTTACGGGTTTGATTTCTTGTCCAGGCGGTAATGATAGTAATCTTGTACCTGCACCGGGTGCTCACTTTTTCTAAGTAATGTGGAATAGGACCGAAACATGCCACTAAAGACTCACGATACAAAAGGATGGCCTTTCATAAC
Organism: Musa balbisiana; assembly: GCA_004837865.1. Taxonomy (NCBI): domain Eukaryota; kingdom Viridiplantae; phylum Streptophyta; class Magnoliopsida; order Zingiberales; family Musaceae; genus Musa; species Musa balbisiana. The sequence continues at coordinate 22,913 of PYDT01001676.1, forward strand.
GTAATGATTCGGATTGGCCAGTTGGTCATATCTAGTATGGGATCGTACATGGACGATAGTTTGAGTCGGCGGCTCTCCTAGGGTTCCCTCATCTTTGATCCCTGGGGAGCGGATCAAGTGGCCCTTGCGAATAGCTTGATGCAACTATCTCCTTCCACCCTTTGGCTCATGTGGCAAAAGGAAGGAAAAAGCCCTGGACGACCCCATCGTCTCCACCCCCCGTAGGACCTACGATAGATCACCCCAGGACGCCTTCGGATCCCAGGGTCACGGACCGACCATAGACCCTGTTCAATAAGTGGAACGCATTAGCTGTCCGCTCTCCGGTTGGTGCAGTACGGGTCTGCGAAGGCAATCACTCTTCTTAAAACCACATTCGTTAAGACCAAAGAGTCGGGCGAAAAAGGTGGGAGAGCTCTCACGTTCCTGGTGCTCCTGTGAGCTGTAATTTCTCCGGACCCAATAAATCCTTAGATGGGATTCCAACTCAGCACCTTTTGAGATTTTGAGAAGAGTTTCTCCTTTGGAGAGCCAGTACGATGAACGTTGTAGCTGTGTTTCGGGTGGGAGTTATTGTCTATCCGTTGTCCTCTATGGTAGAATTAGTCGGTGATGCCTGATAGGCGTGGTTTACCCTGTGGCGGATGTCAGCGGTTTCGAGTCCGCTTATCTCAGCCGTGAACTTCCTATACTATGATAGCACCCCATTCGGCAGTTCTATTTATGATTTATCATTCCTGGACGTTGATAAGATCCTTCATTAGCAGCACCTTAGGATGGCTAGCTTAACGGAATGGCACGAGGTTCCAACGAGGAGAAGGCTTACGGTGGATACCTAGCACCCAGAGCAGGAAGGCGTAGCAAGCGACGAAATTCTCGGGGAGTTGAAAATAAGCAGAGATCCGGAGATTCCGAATAAGGTCCAACCTTTCGACCTGCTAACGTACTTGAAATCCATGGGCAGTCCAAGATACACCTGGCGAACGAAACATCTTAGTAGCCATAGGAAAAGAAGCAAAAGCGATTCCGTAGTAGCGGCTAGCGAAATGGGAGCAGCCTAAAACCGGGAAAACGGGGTTGTGGAGAGCATACAGGCTCGTGCTGCAGGCGAAGCGGTGGAATGAATGCTGCAACCCTAGATGGCGAAGTCCATCGCCGGAAAGCATCCACTACTACGCTCTACCCGATAGCATGGTGCCGTGTAATCCCTTGTTAATCAGCAAGGACCACCTTTCAAGCTAAATACCTCCTGGTGACCGATAGCGAAGTAGTACCGTGAGGGAAAGGTGAAAATAACCCCCATCGGGGAGTGAAATCAGAACTGAAACCGGGAAGCGCCCAAGCAGTGGGAGGAGAATGTGATTTTCTGACGCGTGCCTGTTGAAGAATGAGCCGTCCCCCGACTCATAGCATGGCTTGGTTAAGGGTGATTGCCACCGGAGCCGTAGCGAAAGCGAGTCTTCATAGGCGATTGTCACTGCTTTGACCCGAACCTGGGTGATCTCTCCATGACCAGATTAAGCTTTGTGAAACTAGTGGTGCCGAACCGACTGATGTTGAGAATCAGCGATGAGTGTGGTTAGGGGTGAATGCCCCTCTAACCCCTAGCTAGCTGGTTCCTCCCCGAAATGCGTTGAGGCGCAGCAGTTGACTTGGACATCTAGGGGTAAAGCACTGGTTCGGTGCGGGCCGCGAGAGCGGTTACCCAAATCGAGGCAAACTCTGAATACTAGATATGACCCAAAAATAAGAGGATCAAGGTCGGCCAGTGGGACATGGGGGAGAAGCTTTCATCGTCGAAGGGAACCAGCGCCGGACACCACTAAGGCCCCTAAATTGACCGCTCCGTGATAAAGGGAGTTAGGGTTGCAGAGACAGCCAGGATGTTTGCCTAGAAGCGCCACCCTTGCAAGAGTGCGTAATAGCTCACTGACGAGCGCTCTGCGCCTAAGATGAACGGGGCTAAGCGATCTGCCGAACTGTGGGATGTAAAAGGATGCGATCGTAATGGAGCGTTCCCCCTTAGCGACGCCCCTCTTCAGCAGTTGTGGACGAGCGGAAGTGAGATTTCCGGCCTTGAGTAACTCAAACATTGGTGAAATCCAATGCCCCGAAAACCTAGGTTCCTCCGCAAGGTTCTCCCCACGGATGGTGAGTCAGGGCCTAAGATCAGGCCGACAAGGCGTAGTCGATGGACACCGTTGAATATCCTGTACTACCCCTTGTTTGTCCACGAGGGACGAGGGGCTAGGTTAGCCGAAGATGTTATCGGTTCAAGACGCAAGGTGACCTTGCTTCTTTCAGGGTAAGAATGTGTAGAGGAAATGCCTCGAGCCCAATGTCCGAGTACCATCGCTACGTCTGCGGAAGTGAACCGACATGCCATAGCTCCATGAAAAGCTCGAACACCTTCAACAAAGGGTACCTGTACCGAACCGACAAGTGGTAGGTAGATAATACCTAGTCTCGAGACAACTCTCTCTACGATGAACTCGGCAAAATAGCCCCGTACCTTCGGTAGAATGGTGCCTTCCTCCCAAGGGGGTCGCAGTGACCAGGCCCGGGCGACTGTTTCCCAAAACACAGGTCTCCGCAAAGTCGTAGACCTGTATGGGTGCTGCGCCGCCCAGTGCCGGAAGGTCAAGGAAGTTGGTGCCCTTAGACAGGGGAAGCCGGCGACCGAAGCCCGGTAACGGCGGCCGTAACTATAACGGTCCTAAGTTAAGCGAAATCCTTGTCGTGTAAGTTCCGACCCGCACGAAAGGCTATTAACAATTAGAGCACCTCCACGAAATTAGAAGTTGATGAAGTGGAGAAAGTTTCGATCCAAAAAAATTTATAGGGGTATGATGAGGAAAAGTTTACTTTCCTCACTAACAAATAGACCAGATATTCATGTTCAGTGTAGGACTTGTGCAGGTTTCCAATCGACCCTAAGATATCTACTCAAAGCGGTTAAATACGATTACTTAGATATCTTAAAGGTACCACAAATCTAGATTATGGTATCCGAACACGAGAAGTTTGACTTAATTTCTTATGCCCTGATGCGATTTGCTTGGATGTAGTATGAGATA
>PYDT01001802.1:0-25989 GCA_004837865.1 Musa balbisiana
ATGTAGCAGCTACATCGAATAATTCAAGCATTGTATACGTCCTTATCCGATCGCTTTGTAAACTACCCGTAATAACGAACTTGCAAAATGGATCTGTTACATACAGAATTCGTTTGTTCCTGACCCTGCTTCACTTTAATTGTTTTGAAAAAAAGATCACATAACTTTTGGTAAAGTTATGTCGTGTCCGAGTGGGGATAGCATTCTCTTCTGCATGCCTATGGAAGTTTTTGAAATCCAAACATCTCAGAGATAGATCTAGAGGTAGAATTTGTCGACGAACCGCACAAGCCTTCGTACGTCAGAGTCGATTGATGAAAAGGGGGGGCCCCCCCTTTTTTGGGGGGGAAAGCTTGTAACCCAATTCCCTACAGTATGGATAAGCCAATTGGAAATCCTGGGGGAGTTATACTGTGTGTATTGATAAGACCATTCACTATTTCTGGAAGCTCGATCTCCCCCCAGATGAACCATATATCCAGATGAACCATGACCAGAATAGAAGAGCTTGCCCCCCCCTTATTAAATATTTCATAGTAGCCTCCATTAACCGTACCTCTCCTGGTAATCCAGATAATCGGTATAACAAAACTGAAACTTCTGGAGCTACAAGATAGTTATTAATCGTTTAGCACCACATCAAAAACATCCTCCTAGAGTAGCTGTTCATACGAATAACAGAAACTCTGTTATGCCCTTTCTGACATTCAAGTACTCTACGGATAGAGGAATCCATAGAGTTGAACATAGTACCATAAGAAATGAAGATTTAGTTGAAATTGTTCGTTTGGAAATTTTCCCGAAAAGGCTACTTAGAGTTTTCTTCCTCACGGAACAATAGGGCCGTATGCTTATCTAACGTGTTGAAGAGATACATAGAACCAAGGTCTATCCTTTTGATCAGAGGTTGAATCGATCATCCAGAAGAAATTCGCCAAAATTAATCCATTCTGGGAAAATTGAACTCCAGGGAGAGAACAATGAAACCTTCATAAAAATTCTCGTAGCATTCGAGAATGAAGTTTTCATGTCTGTCCATGCCAGATCATGAATGATAACCTGCATCCATCTCCGAAAAGTCCCAGGTGTTTGCGACTTTCTAGTTTTGGAAGGGGATATTTACGGAATCCCCATGAATAGGAGCAACCCTTATTCCATGATATTTCCATAAGATTCCTCTTTCTTATTCTTAAGCAAGCCCCCGAGAGGGCTTAGTTGATCATGATTTATGTTTCATCGTTCTTTTCCTTTTGGTTTTTTCGAGAAAGATTCGTCCGATTCTTGTTTCTATTGTTCTTTTCCGATCGAGATGTAGTGATCCATTTGTCTAGTAGATCCTGGTCATGGATTAACGAAAATGTGCGAAGCTCTATTTGCCTCTGCCATGTCTATGATCTCTTCCTGTTTGCGTATGCATCGCCACTCCCTTTGGAAGCCATCTACTAATTCGAACTTAGATTTGAAAGCATATTCGACCCGGACGTTTTCGGGATGCCCCAATAACCAACGACTGCAATGCTTTTTCCTTTGTAGATCCTATTTCATAGGAACTTGATGGTCGATCCGCCTACACGTCTTGCTTTTACGGCTATTCGGGAGTTTACTCCACGTATTCTTGACGTAAAACAGATAGGTGGATTTGTTTCTGTCTTTTGTTGAAATCTTTTCAGGGCTCGATAATAATTTGATAAGCCAATGATGTTTTTCCGTGTTTCAGAATACGGTTAACAAACATGTTACTAATCGATTACGATAAATTGGATCGGATTTTGCAAAGTTTTTCTTCTTCAGTACCTCGACGTTGACTGGGTCGTGCAAGAGGTTCAAGATCCGTTTTCTTTTTATAATCTAACAACGAATTACTATTTTTGGCTTTTTTGACCCATATTTGTAGGGTGGATCTCGAAAGAATGAAGATCTCCTCCAAGCCGTACATAGACTTTCATCGAAACGGCTTTCCACAGAATTCTATGTATCTATTAGATCGAGTATGAATTCTGTTTACTCCGTTAAATTGAGTATCCGTTTCCCCTTTTCCTGCTTAGGATTGGAAATCCTGTAGGTTTACATAGCCTACGTCGTCCTTAGGTGTTCCGAAATAGTGTAATGTAAAAAGAATGTGCTTCGTCCATTGCATATTTGAACTCTACCTTTTCTAAAACATCTAGGTATTTCGAATTGTTTGTTGACACTGACAGTAAGGGAAAACCTCTGAAATATTAAAACCATATTGGACCTTGGACATATATCGTTCCGAATCGAATCTCTTTAGAAAGAGCTCTTTTGTCTCCTGGGAGCCTGCTCCATCCCTTACGAACTTTTCGTTTATGGGTTAGCCCATACACTTCACATGTTTCTAGCGATCACCATGCATCATCAAATGAACAATTCTTTGATAAGAATCTACCACGCACTAGCAACGCCTTGTCGACGATCCTTTACTCCTCGACAGCACTAGGTCCTCGAACAATGTATATCTCACACCGTGTAAATCCTTAACCCTTCCTCCTCTTACTAATACTAACAGAATGTTCTTTAAATTAGGCCAATACCTAGGTATATACAGTGATTTCAATCCAGAGTTAATATAAGTAGGAATTTTCGAACGACCGACTCCTTCGTTACGTCAAGGCCATTGATGGAAAAGGGCTGGGGAAACTTGAAACCCAAATTCCTACAGTTGATGGATATAAGCGCATATGAAATTCCTGGGGAGTTATACATTGGTGTATTTATAATACCATTCACTAGTTCTTGAAGCTGCGATCTCCCCCCCGATGAACCATTAGCCAAGAGAAACCATGAACCCAGAATAGACGGAGCTTGTCCCCACCCATGAGTACATCGGTTTCATAGTAGCCTCATTAGACCGTACCCTCTCTCTTGGTATATCCAGTAGATAGCTATGGAACATAAACGGAAACATTCTGGAGCTACAAAGAGATAGTTATTAAATCGTTAGCACCACATAAAAACATTCCTCCTAGAGGACTGTTAATACGATAACAGAAAGGACGCTGTTCTAGCCATTGCTGTACATTCAATTTACTCTACGGATAGAGAATAAGGCAACATAAAGTTGAACATAGTAAAATAAAGAATTGACAGATTTCGTTGAAATTGTGGTCTAGGTTGGTGAAATTCCCTAAAAGCTCGATTATAGGTTCTTCTCTCCTCGGAACAATAGGGCCAGTTATGCTTATTATACACTTTTTGAAGAGGAGGAAGGAAGTATAACCAAGTCTATCCTATTTTGATCAGGGGTTTGAATCGATCGCATAAAAGACTTAGCCCAAAAATTATGATACATTCTGGGAAAATGAACTTCCATGGAAGAGAACAAAATGAGAACGCTTTCATCAAAAGATTCTCGTAACTCGAGAATGAAGTTTTCATTCTGTACGATGGCCAGATCATGAGGAGGTTAGTAACTGCTCACTCTCCGAAAAAGTCCCCATTGTTTCGAACTTCTGGATTGTTTGGAAGGGAGTATTTACGGAATCCCATGAATGATCGCAACCCTTATTGTGCATGAATATTTGCGCTAAGATGGGTCCATCTTTCTATTCTAACGCATCCCCCAAGGCCCTAGTTTTGATCCTGTTATTTTCATCTTTCTTTCTTTTGGTTTGTTTCGAGAAAGATATGTCCGATTCTTTTCTAATTGCTCTTTGTTCCTGGATCGAGATGTATGGATCCATGTAGTCTATATATATCCTGTTCATTGGATCGAAAAGGTGCAAAGCTCTATTTGCCTCTGCCTTCTATGAGTCTCTTTCCTTTTTTTTGCGTATGGCGATCGCCACTCCTTTGCAGCATCTACGAATTCGAACTTAATTTCAAAGCCATATGTCGACCCGGAAGGGCCCCCGTTTTCGGGATGCCCCGGCGTAATACCAACGAAGCAGTCTTTTCGGGCTTGTGTAGATCCTATTTTCAATCGAACTTGAGTGGGTCGATCCGCCTACACTCTGCTTGTTACTCTATTCGGAGTTACTCCACGTATTGCTATGACTGTAAAACATATAGTGGGAGGTGGTTTTTCTGTCCTTTGTTGGAATCTTTTTCATGGCTCGATAGATATTTGGTGATAAGCAATATTTTTTTCCGGGTTTCAGAGACTTTAACCAACGTTTTCTAATCGTTACGATAAATTGGCTCGGATTTTGGCAGTTTTTTTCTTCTGCTCAGTACCTCGAAGTGACATGGCTTGAAAGAGGTTCAAGAATCATTTTCTTTTGTATAAGGGCTAAAAACGAATTACTTATTTTGGCTTTTTGACCGGCCATATTGTAGAGGTTGATTCTCGAAAGATTATTGAAAGATCTCCCTCCAAGCCGTACATACGACTTTCCATCGAATACGGCTTTCCACAGAAGTCTATATGTACTATAGATCGAGTCTGGAATTCTGTTTACTCCTTTAAAATTAGTATCCGTTTCCCTTTTTCCTGCTAGATTGGAAATCCTGTATTTTACATATCATACGTCGAGTCCTGGTTTCGAAATATGTTATTTAAAAAGGTAATGTTCTACTCAGTGCTATTTGACTCGGACCTGTTTCTAAAAATTCGAGGATTTTCGAATTGTTTGTTGGACACGGACAACGTAATGGAAACCTCTGAAAATGGGGATTTTCAATATTGGACCTTGGTACATATAATATTTCCGATCGAATCCTCTTTAGAAGAAATCTTTTGTCTCATGGTAACCTGCTCCGTCCCCTTACGAAGACTTTCGTTATTGGGTTAGCCAAGACACTTCACACTCTCTTCTTACGAGTCGTCTTTTCTCAGCAAGTGTTTGTCTCTCATCAAATGATACAGTGGCTCTTGGGATTACGATCACTAACGCCTAGAACACCCTTTTGAGCGACGAATCCTTACTCCGACCAGCCATCTAGGGTCTCTCGAACATTATGTATATCTCACACCGTTAAATCCTTAACCCCTTCTCCTCTCGCTTATCTAATACTACAGATGTTTCTTTTGTAAATTTCATGCCAAAATACCAGTATATAAAGCCGTTGATTTCAAGTCCAGAGGCTTTCTGAGTACCTTCTGGCACCTTTTACGTAATGCACGGAGTTTTGGGCTTTTTTTTCGTTGGGGGTGATAGTGGAAAAGTTTGACAGATAGTCGACCCTTACTGTCACTCACGAACACGTACTGAGTTTTCAACTCTCATAGCTGCTGCCTCTTCATCTTTCGAATAAGTGGATCCGTTTCCTTCGTTCGAGAATCTCCTCCCTTTAGGTCCACGTCCGCCTCCTCGCCGAAGAGTAACTAAGACCAATTCAGTCACGTTTTGCATGTTCTCACACACTTTGTGTAACACTGTTCCATGTAGGATTTTTCCAACAGGAAGATTATTTTCGATTCTTTCTACCAAACATTATGTCGATCAAATCACGATTTTTTAGAATAACAACAAGAAATCTTTGCTCGAGCTCCCCTGTGCCCCTTATTTTTCGAGATCAAAGACTTCCTTTCAGCTTGCCAATTTGTTCATTTGGAAATCTGGGCTCTTCTATCTTCTACTTATTTTTGAATATCTACTTTGTTTTTTTGCTTGTATTTTTTTTATTTCGAGGTTCTTTTACCCTCTCTGTTCTTGTTAGTCTCCGCATCTGTGCATATCATATCTTAAGTTCGGGCTTCTAGTGGGTTTTGTGATCCTGTAGAATCTGACCCATTTTCTCATCGAGCGAGGGTACGAAAGACAATTTATTTTTTCGATCAAAACTAAAAACAGTACTATGCCGCTTATCCTACTTCCCATTACGTTATTGGACATCCATATGGGGGCTTCCCGATACCGCCAAGAAAGCCCAATTGGAGCAAATGTACGGGGGGTTGAGTGTGACTTCTATTCCATGCGGGTATCACTCTTCAAATAGGTAATTCCCAATTTTCTAAAGATCGCTGGCTGTCGTTGTTCTTACGGTGATCGTCGAGATCCTTTCGAGACCATGTTGTTGTTGAAGGGATATCCATATCGCGAATCGTTCGCTCTTTAAGGTGTCTCTCCGCGGTAGCATTGGAACCGGGGAAAGTATACAGAAAAGACAGGTTTTGTCTATTATATCTTATATTAGGATTTAGGTGTAGGGCCGTTCGATTATAGTAGTTAGTTAGTGTCCCGGGTCGGTGAGTCCTTTCGTCCGGAGCGAACTGGTTTGGCACCAGTCCGACAGTGGTGGTGCGGTCTGTTTGTGCCGAGGAAAAGGGGCTCCGCGGAAGAGGGTTGTACGTGATAGAAGCTAGAGGTAACCTCTTCAAAATTACAACATGGATTCGGCATGCAATGGAGTTGGCCCTCATGTCGATCCGAATGAATAAGGCTTCCACAGAGGTAAAAGTCTTTGCCTGCTGTGCACGAGGCTAGTAAGTTCCACAATTTCTGTTCTCGGTAGGACATTTATTTTCTATTACTATAAATTAATATGTCATAACTATGAATTAATATGTCTATACCATGAAATTAATAATAAAATGAATTAGGTAATGGTGGGGTTACCATTAATCCTTTTTTCTTGTGGTATTCCTAAATAATGAATTTGTCCATTCTTTTTCGAGGTCTCAAAAAAAAGGGTTGGGAACAGCCATTAGGAACTCTTGAATGAACTTGAATAAGAAATGTAGCTCATTTCCTCGGAACTTTTGTAAGAATCGTTAGCGCCAAGAAGAATGGTGATCTAAACCCTGACTTTGGTTCTGCTTCCCCTCTTTTTGTTAACAATACCGAGTCGGGTTCTCTCCTACCAGGGAATCGAATAAACATGCTTTCTAACCGAAAACTTCTTCTTCATGTAAAACCTCTTGCTCGATTTAGATCGGAAAATCGTACGGTTTTATGAAACCATGTGCTATGGCTCGAATCGAGTCAATCCTATTTCCGTATAGGAAGCAGTTTGACAAGTGAATCCATTGTCCCATTATTTTACTATCCATCTCCCATTTATTTTACTATCCATAAATGTGCAAAAGAATGTGCCCTGGCCAAGTTGTCTCAGCAATAGTGGCGTTGATTTTGTCTCGACCCTTTGGCCTTAGATTAGTAGGCTTTCTATTTTCTTCGATGGGACCGGAAGGGATATAACTCATCGGTAGAGTTCAGCCTTGACGTGGTGGAGTCATCAGTTCGAGCCTTATTAGCCCTAAACACCCAATGTAAGTGTTTTTCTAGTTTTGACTGCTGCCCTCCGCCGTGTCGAACGAGAATTGGATACGAAGGCTTGTGGATTGGACTATAGGTAGTATACCATATTGCTGGGATCGACTCCAGGCTAATAGAAGCGCATGGATACCAGTTTAGCCCTTAGAATGACGCAGAATTCCGAATCAGCTTTGTCTACGAATACAAGGAATTGCGTATCCAGCGTAGCTGTTCTTCCCTATGAATCTCATTTGAGATTTCGATCCTGGCGCAGGTGAACGCTTGGCGGCATTCTTATACACATGCAGTCGGTCGGAGATTGGTGTTTCCAGTGGCGGTACGGTTGAGTAACGCGTACGAACCTGCCCTTGTGGGAGGGGAACACCTTATGAAACGTTTGCAATTTCCCCTCGTTCTGAGGAGCAAAGGGGCCATCCGCCCGCGGGGTCTGGCGATTAGCTAGTTGTGAGGGTATATCTTACCAGGCGATGATCATATCTGGTCCTAGATGGATGACACCCACACTGGGAAACGTCGAGACACGGCCCAACTCCTACGGAGCATGCAGTTTGAATTTTCCGCATGGTCTAAGCCTGCCTGATCAATGCCGCTTGGAGGTAAAAGGCCACGTTGGACTCTCTTTTTCTCGTGAGATAAAACATTACTATCCTGAGGAATAAGCATCGGCCTACTCTGTCCAGGAGTCCACCGCGGAAGACCGTAGTAATGCAAGTCGTTTATCCCGGAATATTGGCTAGGCGTCTTTAGGTGGACTTTTTCAGTTCCGCCGTTCAAATCCCGGGGTTCAACCCTGGACCAGCGTGGAAACTCTGACCACTCTTAGTAAAGTAGGGGCACTAGGAAATTTCCGTGGAGCGGTGAAAATGCGTAGAGAGATCGGGAAAGAACCCACGGCTCGAAGCACTCTCTGCTGGGCCGACACTGACTGGAGACGAATCTATGGGAGCAAATGGAATTAAGCACCCCAGTAGTTCCTTATCGTAAACGCGATACTAGGCGCTGTGCGTATCGACCTTGCAGTCGTATCTAACGCGTTAAGTTATCCCGCGCTTGAGTTACTTCGCAAGAATCGAAACTTCAAAGTAATTTACTGGGAGGCCACGCACAAGCGGTGGAAGCATGGGTTTAATTCTAGGCAAAGCGAAGAACCTTACCAGGCTGTCAGGCCGTGAATCCCTTGGCAAATTGGCGGGGTGCCTTCGTGGAAACTCGACACAGGTGGTGCATGGCTGTCGTCACCTCGTGCCGTAATGTGTTGGTTACAGAGTCTCTCCGCATAACGACTGCAACCTCCTTTCGGTTGTGTCTTTCCTTTAGGTTGCCACCTATTGAGTTTGAACCCCTGAACCGACCTTGTCCTTTGAAGAGGATCCGGGAATGGTGGGCAATGACGTAAGTCATCATGCCCCTTATGCCCTGGGCGACCACAGCGTCACAATGGGCCGGACAAAGGGTCTGCGATCCCGCGAGGGTTGAGCTTAACCCCAAAACCCTCCTCATTTCGATGCATGCTCAAACTCCCTGCTGAACCGGAATCGCTAGTAATCGCCGGTCCAGCCATACTGCGGGTGAATTCGTTCCCGGCCTGTACACACCGCCCGTCACACTAGGTTATCTGCCCTGCCCGAATTCCGTTTTGACCTTCAACGCAGGAGGGTGTCCGAAGGCGTAGCTCGGTGACTGGAGTAAGTCCGAACAAGTAGCCGCTACTGGAAGGGCGGCTTGGATCGACCTCCTTTTTCAGTGATAGCTATGCGTGTATTGCATTTGCTTGTTGGTATTTTGGTCTTGCACTGCTTCCACACCTCACAAGCGAGCAGCTACGCTGAGCTAAGCCTTGGATAGTGGAAGATCTTCTTTGTTTCTCCTGGGTCGGGTGGAAGTAAGACCAAGCGCATGACTTATTTCCTAGTCGGGAACAAGTAGTTGATAGGATCCCCTTTTTTACGTCCCCATGTCCCTCCCTTGTGGCTCAGGGGACGAAAAGAAAGAGAGGGATGTGTTTTTCTCGCTTGTGGCATAGCAGCCCCCCTGGGAGGCCCACCGACGGCTATTAGACTGCAGGTAGAAGCGCGCTCCCCTGATGATTGCTCGTTGTGCCTTGGGCTGTGAGGGCTCTTCAGCCACAGCAGGAAGGGATTCAATGTTCTCTCTGCCATCTCACGCGCCGTGACCCGGAATGTGATCATCCAATGGCCCCATCATTAGCATGGCGTACTCCTCCTGTTGCGAATGCGGTAGTTGAAACCACACGTCTCCCTCAGAGGATAGATGGGGCGATTCAGGTTGATGATACCATGTAGATCTCAACGTATCTATTCCCGTCGTGGGATCCGGGCGGTCACGGGGGGGACCACCACGCGTCCTCGTCTTCTCAGAATCCTACATCCGTTTATTCATCGTATTGGACAGCTATCTCTACGAGCACTAGTATTAGTTTCTTGCCTCCTCTAATCGGTGTAATTTGGAGCACCTAATCACGGAAAAGGAGGCACCTATACTAACGGCCCCCGCATTCCTTTCCAGACCAAGAAACCTACAGATCGCCCTTTCATTCTGGGGTGACGGCGAGGGATTCGTACCATTTCGAGCTCTTTTTTTCATGCTGTTCTTTTTTCCACCGGAGGTTCTGGAAAAGCGCAATCAACAGGATTTCCCCAATCCTCCCTTCCCGAAAGGAATAACGGAACATTCGGGTTTTTCCCTTTCCGCAGGACCAGGAGATTGTAGCTAGCCATAGGAGATTCTTTGTATATAATACCCCACTTCTTGGTCTTGGGGTTTCGACCCCCTCAGCCACTACGTCGCCCCCCGTCTTGCAATGGGATGGTCTATTTATCGATCGTCTTGACTCGAAATGGATCAGGTTTAAAAGCTTTAAGTGTCTAGGTTTGGGCTCGGGAGGGTCCTCTTAAGCCTTCTTTGTGGTTTTCCCGCGGTTATTTCACAAGGACTTGTCCCGGGTAAGGGAGAAGGGGAACAAGCCACTTGAAGAGCCAGTACAACGAGAGTTTATGCGCGTTCGGGAAGGATGATCGCTCCCGACACAGATCTCCATTGATCTCTCTCAATTGGTTGGATCGAGTGCGATGATTTACTTTCACGGCGAGGTCTCTGGTTCCCAGGCTGGCCCAGCTGCGCCAGGGAAAGAATAGAAGAAGCATCTGACTCCTTTCCATGCATACTCCCACTGGCTGGGGGGTTATATCTCCGTTGTTAGAGCTCCGCTCTTGGCAATTGGTCGGGGTTGCGAGTTACGGTTGGATGTCCTAAGTTGTCCAGGCGGTAATGATAGTACTTGTACCTGAACCGGGGGCTCACTTTTTCTAATAATCGGGGAAGAGGACCGAACATGCCACTGCGAAAAGACTCTACTGAGACAAAAGGATGGGCTGTCAGACGTATGTAGGAGGTATGCTGCATTGCAATCTATATTCGGGATGTCTTGAGGGCATGGGCCGGTAGTTGGAGGGTCGGCGGCTTCTCCCCTGGTTTTCGCCTCTTTGTTTCTCTCATCCCTGCCTTGTTGCGATCCCCCCTGTGGGAAGGAATCATCTTTTGCCCGTTCGGAAAGCTTTGATGCACTATGGCCCCCGTCAACCCTTCGAGCGAGAATGTGGCAAAAGGAAGGAAATCCATGGACTCGACCCCCAATCCGTCTTCCACCCCGTAGGAACTACTAGTATCACCCCAAGGACGCCTTCGGCATCCATGGGTTCACGGGACCGACCATAGACCCTGTTCAATAAGTGGATACGCTTAGCTGTCCCGCTCTCCTTTTGGCAAGTAAGGTCGGAGAAGGTCAATGCCTCGTTCTTAAAACCATCATTCTTAAGACAAAGAGTCGGGGCGCAAAGGGGGAGAGCTCTCCGTTTCCTGGTTCCTCCCTGTACCTGGATCTCGACACACAATAAGTGCTTATGCAATGGGATGTCCAACTCAGCACCTTTTGAGATTTGAGAAGAGGCTTGCTCTTTGGAGAGCACAGTACATTAAAGTTTGTCAGCATTTTGGGTGGTTCTGGGGGAGTTATTGTCCTATCTTCCTCTATGGGGGTAGAATTTAGTCGGGGAGGCCTGAGAGGCTGTGGTTTACCCTGTGGCGGATGTCAGCGGTTCGAGTCCGCTTATCTCCAGCCCGAACTTAGCTGATCTATATAGCACCCAATTCGGCATCGATTTAAAAAAAATTTGATTTATCATTCAGGGTGGACGTTTGATAAGGATCCTTCTGATTTAGCGCCCTTAGGATGGCAATACCTAACGTTAATTGCGAGGTTCAAAAGCGGAAAGGCTTACGGTGGATACCTAGGCCCCAGAGCACTAGGAAGGGCGTACAAGCGACCGAAATGCTTCGGGGTTGAAAATAAGCATAGATCCGTAGATTCCCGAATAGGGTCAACCTTTCGAACTGGCCTGCTGAATCCGGGCAGGCAAGAGACAACCTGCGAACTGAACATCTTATAGGCCAGAGAAAAGAAAGCAAAAGCGATTCCCGTAGTAGCGGCGAGCGAAATGGGAGCAGCCTAACCGTGAAAAGGGTTGTGGAGATCATACAGGCTCGTGCTGCTAGGCGAAGCGGTGGGGATATGCTGCACCCTTTCAAGAGTCGAAAGTCCAGTAGCCGAAAGCAGCACTACTTACGCTTCGACCCCGACGAAAAAAAAAACAAAAAAAAAAAAAAAAAAAAAAAAAAAAAAAAAAAAAAAAAAAAAAAAATCTCATGGGCCACGTGGAATCCCGTGTGAATCAGCAAGGACAACTTGCAAGGCTAATACTCCCTGGTGACCGATAGCGAAGTAGTACCCGTGAGGAAAAAGTGAAAGTACCCCCAATCGGGGCATTGAAATATAATCATGAAACCGGAACTCCCAGCAGTGGTAGTAGAGCTAGTTCCTGACCGCGGTGCCTGGTAAGAATGACCGGCGACTCAATGCAGAGCTTTGGTTACAGGGAACCCACCGGAGCCGTACGAAAGCGAGTCTTCATAGGGCGATTGTCACTGTCATGACGGCCGAACCTGGGTGATCATCCATGACCATCGAGTAAGCTTTGGTGAAAACTAAGTGGAGGTCCGAACCGATGATGTTGACGAATCCCTGGATGAGTTGTTGTTAGGGTGAAATGCCCTCGAACCCAGAGCTAGCTGTTTTCTCCCCGAATGCGTTGAGGGCGCAGCAGTTGACTGGACATCTAGGGTAAGCACTGTTTCGGTGCGGGCCGCGAGAGCGGTACCACATCAGGCAAACTCTGAATTCTAGAAATGACCCAAAAATAAGATGGATCAAGGTCGGGCAGTGAGCCGATGGGGAAACTTCATCGCGAAAGGGGTGGGTCTGAACAGCCCGGATCACCACTAAGGCCCCTAAATGACCGCTTCAGTGATAAAGGAGGTAGTTGTTCGAGACGCCAGGAGTTTTGCCTAGACACCACCCTTGATTTAATAGTGCGTAATAGCTCACTGATCGAGCGCGCTTTGCGCCGAAGATGACCGTGCTAAGCGATCTGCCGAAGCTGTGGATGTAAAATGCATCGGTGTGGACGTTCCTCTCTTAGCGTGCGAACGTCACCCCGCGCACAGCAGTGTGGACTATAGCGGAAGGTCTGAGATACTTGCGCTTTATACGCGAAACATTGGTGAGAAGCCAATCCCCGACAACCTAAATGGCTTCCTTCCGCAAGGTTCTTCCACGGAGGTGAGTCATGGCCGTAGATCAGGCCGAAAGGCGTCGTCCCGATGGACAACAGGTGAAGATCCTGTCCTACCCCTTGTTGGTCCCGAGGGACTGAGGAGGCTAGGTTTTAGCCGAAGGATGGTTATCGGTTCAAGGAACGCAGGTGACCTTGGCTTTTTGTCAGGGTAATGGGTAGAGGAAATGCCTCGACCATGTCCGAGTACCAGGCTCTACGTCGCGGAGTAACCCCTGCCTGACCCCATGAAAGCCTCGACGACCCTCTTCACTAATATCGTAAAACAAAAGGTCCCTTACCCGAACCGACACACTGGTTGGGTAGTTAGAAATACCTAGGGGCTCGACGACAACGCTCCTCCGCGACTCGGCAAATAGCCCCGAACTTCTGGCTGTAAATTGTGTGTTTCCCCTCACAAATGGGGTCTCTAGTTGCCCTTTGGACCAGTTCGTCTCCATCCCGGTTGCGCACTGTCTCCTCCTGCCATCCTTGACGAAAAAACCAGGTCTCCGCAAGTCTGTAAGACCATGCTAGCGCTCTCTGGCTGACCGCGTGTCTTAGAGCCCCCGTGCGGAGGAACGGCGGCTCGTGTCCTCTTGATACTGTCCCATCTCCCCAACGGCCCGTTATACGTGTCCCAGCGCCTTGTACGAGGTGCTGGAAATTGGATCCGTCCGGTGTTCATCTGTTCCGCGACCCCGCACGAATAGCGTAACGTTGTCTGCTCTCGCGCGGGTCCGCGGCCGTGGCTGTCTTTCCGATTAGCGCGCGGGCTTATATCGACATCGTGTGAAGCTTTACGGTTGCCTGATTTGGCGGTTGCGCCGGTCCGGCGCAGCCACTTGCTCTTTGACTATGGAAGGCGAAAGAAGCCTTCTCTGCCGGTGGGCCCGAGCGCAGCGTGATTTCGATACCACTCCTGGAGAGCTTCTGAGAATGCTTACCTTGGTCATGAACCCTACGGCCAAGGTGGACAGGCTCGGCGTAGACAGTGCTTTTCGATGGGGCTGGAAGTGACCTCCCAGAAAGGAATCTTGAGGCGTGCAAAGGTTTGTCCTCGTGCCGGACGGAGATTGGCCGCGTGATGCAAAGGCAATTGAGCTCTCGAGTCTAGACCGCCCGTCTAGTCCGAGGCGACGAAATCGCCTTGGGATGATCCGGGTTGCCGAGTGGAAGGGCCGTCGCTCAAGGCGGATAAAAATTCTCTAGGATAACAGGCTGATCTCCCCCAAGAGTCATCGACCGGGAAAGGTTGCACTCGATGTCGGCTCTTCGGCCACCTGGGGCTGTAGTAAGGTTCCAATGTTGGTCTGTGCGCCCATTAAAGCCTTGACGTGAGCGGGTTCAGAACGTCGGAGACAGTTCGTCCATATCCGGTGCGGGCGTTTAGAGGCTTGAAGGACCTTTCCCTCGTACGAGAGGACTGGGAAGACGCACCTCTGGTGTACCAAGTTTCGTGTCCCACGTAAACGGCTGGATAGCCAATGCGGAGGCGGATACGGCTGAACGCATGCTAAGTAGCAAGCCCACCCCAAGTGTGCTCTCCCCTTATTCCGACTTCCCCGAAGCCCCTGGTAGCACAGCCGGACCAGTCGACGGTTCTCGTCCCTGCGGTGATGGATGCGACAGAATATGAGATCCAAGCATAGTGTCACGCGAGACTAGCCTTATATCATTACGATAGGTGGCAATGGAATGCATTGATGTATGCAGCTGAGTCATCCAAACAGACCGAGAGATTTTGAAACCGGTTCCTACCCACCTGATCGGAATTCGCTCATGCGACTCTGCATCTAGTTTTCATTGTTCACTGTTTTGACACCATTAAAAACCACAACTCTGCCTCCCTCTCTAGCTATCCACGGGATGGAATCAGAGTCTTTGTGTCCCTTCCTCAAGAATGGGGCCCACATCACTACCACTATGCTTTTCTCTCATGCTTTTCTTCGTTCATGGTTTGGTTTCGATATTCGGGTGTCCTAGGCGTAGAGGACCACCCAATCCTCCCGAATCTTGTGGTTAAACTCACGGCGGTGACGATACGTAGGGAGGTCCTTCGGAAAAATAGCTCGACGCCAGATGTAAAAACTTAAACCCTTTATTTTTACTTTTTCCATATTGGAAATTGAAAGAGATAAATAAAAATCAAAGGTCGTCTTATTCAAAACCCCAATTCGGAATCTCCTTCTCTATCACTTCACACCTCGGAAGCACGGTGCTATTTCTTATAGATAGAGAGAAAACGCGCTTTTCACATCTTCTTTAACCCGAAATGAAATGCTGAGGATAGGAAATGTTCCTTTTTGAGGGTACTCCCGGAACGATCCAGTGGAGACGGGGTGGGGCCTGTACTCCGAGATTATAGCACGTGGCTACGAACCACGGTGTCGGGGGTCGAACCCTCCTCCCCCATACCTTCCCTTTTGTCGAAATGGAAGGCCTTACGTTTTCTTTTTATTTTCGTCGTGAAAGAGTCGATCCATTACGTATAGTAACCACGACCGGATCAGCCTATTTTGTGTGTCTCCCGAACTCCTTCTCTGCAGGCTGGCATACCTAGCAAGCAGTACAATATATAGTAGCATAGCAAAAAGGTTTCCTCGTCATTAATATTTTGCTCCGGTAATTTGGGGGCCTATCGGGAAAATCGATGACTGATCTTTGATGCACTGCTAGTACTCATCTGCGAATTCTGATGTGGCTATTTACAAGGGATTAGCCCGTCTCGCCGAGGTATTGACGGCGATTCTCAAATTCGTAGCACAGAATTTTATACATGAGAATGAATGCAATAGAAACAAGACAGCGAACGGGTTACCTACTCCTCCGGTCTCAAGCGATCCCTTTAATCCATGTCTTCATTCTTTTAATTACGAATGAATCAAATCTCCCCAAGTAGGACTTCGAACCTACGACCAGTCAGTTAACGCCGACCGCTCAACCACTGAGCTACGAGGAACACGGGAGATTCGACCTCATAGAGTTCAACCCGTTCTCAACCCATGAACAATATGAGTCCGAAGCTTCCTTCGTACCGTCCCCGAACTTCTTCGTATGCCCGTTCCAGCCTTCATTCATTAGGGACCTCAAAGTGGCTCTATTTCTTATGTCCTTCTATATCCCAATTCCATTCTTTAATATCCCTTTGTGGCATTGACATAAGAGATGTCATTTATAGTCTATCCGTTTTATAGCTTGAAATAAGAAATCATCATAGAATAATCAAGAAATTTAATAGAAAAGACAAAGGGTTTTGTGGTAGGATTCGTTTAAAATCTTTCTACTGGGTAATTTTATCTATACTTATGCATGAATAATATTCGGCCACCGTTTTTGGTCGGACTCTATTAATTGATTTCTGACCACATTCTCCTACCCTCTTAGCTCGTCCTTCTGGGCGGCTCGGGTTTATGGAAGGAACCGAAAGAGTATCAGCAACAACTGGGTTTTTATTACGCAGGACATGCTCACTTGATTGCTCATATCGATCTGATTATGCGCCCTCTGCATCTAGCTTGGGTAGACTCATACCATACCTGTCCTAGTTTCTAATTGCCCTATCTCTTGTTGTTTCTTCTCTGTCTGGACATCACATAAAACTTTTTGATTATGGGTCTACCTACCAAAATTCATCGTAATCTCAGCATTCATGTTGTATTTCTGATATCTCATTTTTCAATTATCAACCATTCATTTTACCAAGTTCACGGTGCCGATTATCAACATTATTGTTTCGATGCAACAACAAGATGTTTATTTGTAACAAGTAGTTTTATTGGTTGGTTAGTGTTTTACATTTTCTTCATGAATGTGGTTGCTTGGTATGATGCTTGGATACGCAAATCAACGGTCTATTCGATCTAAATCTAATAGGTACCTTGCCAATTCTAATAGGTAACCTTGTGTCCATACTTGGAGAGGGTTCTATGGCTCGAATTTTTTAGTTTCTCTTATTTATCACCTTGTTACTATTTAGGCAGAATGCCGGCGCCTATGGTCCCCTAAGAACCGAAAGAAAACTCAGAAAAGTCAGAAAAGCAGAAAAGTCCAGAAAAGGAGAAGGGAGAAATGAGAAGAAGACCAGGGTAGAAGTGAGGAAGAAGCGATGTACCGAAAGTGAGGAAGAATAAGCGATGTAAAAGAACTTCGCCAAGGAAGGAGATCTACCCAGAACAAGAGGATCCACCGAAACTACCCTTCCCTTTATTCGGAAGAAAAGGAGATCCTGGACAAAATAGAATGAACGAAGATCCGATGTAATGGAAAGAAAAAACAAGCATGAGATTCCCTTTCACTTTACATACCATGCGAAATATATCCCCAGTTATACGAAGATTCTTGATCTTGATACTATCAGATAATGGATTGGGAATACGTTGAAGAAGTAGAAAAATTAAAACTTTTTTCTGCTTGCCTTTGAAAAACCTATTGGTAACGTTTTCTTTTCGATTATAAGCGGTGAATCGTCCATTGCTTGATAATAGAAATAATCGATTGAACATAGTGGTACAAAATGAATGGCACAATAATTTGTTTGTATACGTGTTCAGTGAGTGAAAACAATATCTCTTTTACATATCGCCTAGTTTATCCACTTTTTCGGAAATGATAGAACGCAAAATGTACTTTGTACAGGACAGCCAAAAATTTTTCCCAGAAGACCTATAGGATTATGTTGGGTTTCTATCCTACAAGTCGAGCCAAAAAAATACAACTTGCAATGAATTGATAATTCGAATAAAACTCCCCCTAGAAGAAGAAGAAGAAGAAGAATAATAGAACTGATATCTCTTTCTCTCGATATACTTGGAAAAAATGACCAGATTATGCACGATTAAATAGAGCAAAGAATACGTGCCAAAAGCTATGATGCCTTTTTTTTTGAACGGAGCCGTATCGTGGAACAATAAAAAAATTTCTATCAATACAATCATGATGATTAATTACTCGCCAAATTATTTAATTACTTCTACAAATTGATTTAATTACTTCTACAGAAGAAGAGATGTAATTCCATAGAACGTTTGGAAATAATTCATGGTCTCTTCCTATTTCTAAGAATTCTCGGAGAATTTGACATGAACAGAATCCGCGTGATGAGAAATCATCATTTAATTATATTGTATTTCTAACGTCATCGATGATCTTCTTTATTTTTATTGAAAGAAAAAGAGAATTATTCAAAAGTAAAGCAAAATCCTTGCGATTGTATTCGACATAATTACAACCAATCCCAATGTCAAACAACAATGACAAAAAACCATTGTGAATAGAAGAATCCAAGCTAACAGTTCCTCGACGGTTCATACAAATTGACCGATTGAGATTAAGAAGGACTGGATCACGACAATGGAAGAACAGAAGGAGTTATAAATTGAGTTTCAAGAAAAGCGAACGGGTGGTGTCTATCCCTGATACAATCCGGATCCCGTATACCGATACTGATAATATTGATCAAGCAGAAGCAGATAAGGTGGCTTTGATACGTTATCGCACCAACCAGATTTTCATCGGGGGTATAATCCAAGGAGTCCATGTCGTGCTCAAAGACGTAGAACAGTGTATTTGTGAAATATTTCAAACAATGTTATCATCCGCCCCGCTTTTTTTTGGTATCGATAACCCAATGTCTGTTTTTTTTTCTTTTTTGATAGTTCCGTTTTTTTTGTCTTTTTTTGATAGATAAGATATCGAATATTAATCTTATTTTTTAGAATTCCGTGGGGGAACCCCATAATCCGACACTTCCGACTTTGAGGAGGAGTGGAAGAACAACACTGGGAAAAAAAAAGACGGAGGAACAAAAAAAAGAGGATGATGAACGGTAACAATACAGAAAGTTTGGAATAGCATTATATTTGCTCAGCAATAAGAGTTGCTGCTGATATACTACCCAATCCGTGTTTTTAGAAAAAACATTGTATGCCCTTCATTGAATAATATCTAAAATAATTATTTTGGACTATGTTTATTATTCCAGTCCCCGAGTGGTAATGAGGATTGAAGGAATGAATAGAGAAACTACATTTAAATGCCCTAATAGGTGGTTCCCTTATCAAAACAAATTTCGCCGAAGATTGGTTTGGACAGATGGTAATTCAGATTAAAGATTTTATGTTCCTTTTCGTTGGAAAACTCTTGGCGAAGATCTAAAATACGATCTCATCATGGAGATCCCATGAAAAAAAAAGGAAAAAAAAAAATTTTAGTTTTTTAAACAGTTTGGGGAATGTTAAACGGACCTCCCTTTGGGTTTCTTCCCCAAACCACCTGCTTTTTTTAACCCTATATACGGAACTCAAAAAAAATACTTAGAAAGTAAAAACGGAACTCTCTAAACGTCAAAGAAAAACACGATTGGGTCACAAGGGAATTGTCTAGTTCTAAAACGCGTTTCTAAAACGATTCTACAACAATAGTTCTAGTTCGGTAAAGACGACTCTTTTCTAGCTTCAAAACGAACAGTTTTCTATTCTAAAAACGATAATTAAGAAACTTGAAAAAGTGAACCAAATTTCTTTATTGAATTGGGAAGGGAAAAGTTACTGAACCACATGAAAATGCAAAAGAATTCAAAAAAAATAATCAGATTATTCACGATCGACCATTCAAATTCGATCTATTGATTGACAAATTAATTTACTCATAGAAAAAAAATAAGGTCTTGCTGATAAAACATCACAATAGGAATCAAATAGAAGGAATCAAAAAGCCGAAGAAAATAGTTCCAGCCTATCCTGATAAAAGACCGGAATTACAAAAACATATTTGGCAGATCTTCAAAGAAAAATACCCATTATACGCAAATCACATTATTTTATGAATCTTTCATTGAAAAAAATCTCTAGATATCTTGCAATGTATTTTATCCATTTCTAATGTTATGCACAACCTTTAAAAAAAACAATTATCAATGAGCCATTTACAACGATGAAAGAAATCAAGAAGGAGTGATAACAGATCAAGATACAATGAACTTTATTTCGACTATAAAAAGTCCTTTCTAATCCTAATATTAGAAATGATTTAACACTTAATCACGACTTATCTTCCTTGTCCCAAGCATATTTTATTTACAAATTGTCACAACCCCATTATTTAACAACATCACCTGAGCTCATCTGTACTTCATATCACGATCACGGGACCTATCCTTTGATTACATACAGATAAGATTATTGTATGACACGAGTAATATTTTGATTCCAAATCAAGGCATAAGAAATTAATACGTCTGGATTGAATACATGGAAAAACTGGTTAAAGGGTCTAGTTATCAATATATTTTTTTCGAGGGTCACATGGTCTCGTTAGTACCGAAAAAATGGCGAAATAAAGTCAATCACCGTTGGTACTATCAAAATAAAGAAATCAAATAAATTGTATTCATATAACAAAGAACAAGACCGCTTAATTCATTACATGAATGAAAATTTTTATGCAGTGGATTTATCGACGATTCGAAAAGAAAAATAAAACACTACAGATTGACTTTATTCACTGAATATATAAATATGGGGATAGTAGGACTCATACACCACTGAAACCCGACTCTTTTTTTATGTTATTGCTAAATATGACTATGATGGTTACCTAAAAAAAGGATTTTATTGATACCCATAAATAATCTGATAAAAATATTTGGGATAAGAATTCTTCATTTTTGCCTTAGAACAGAGTGTTTGATACAATAGTGAATTGATAACAACATTATATTGAGAACAATAATAGATATTGAGGACTGGACCATATGTATATCGGTACCGGAATTTATAAAAATACTAAGACTCTAAGACTCCTGCAAAAAAAAAATTTTTTGATTGGTGGGACTGAATGCGAATATTCTACCATAATCAAATCAGACCTTTGGTTCTTCCAGAATTGTGTTCCTTTTGATCATATAATATTACTCGTGGATCATACACTCAATACTTCTTTCTATTTTATTATACATGATATTAGTCAAAATCACAATGAAAATGATATTAGTCAAATCCAAATGAAAAATATTAGTCAAAATCAAAATCAAAACATCTTATCAAATCAATCCAAAAAATATTGTCCAAATCAAAATCAAAAAATATTAGTCAAAATCAAAAAATATAGTCAAAATCAAAATCACAACAAATAGTCAAAATCAAAAAATATTAGTCAAAATCAAAATCAAAAAATATTAAGTCAAATCAAAAAATATTAGTCGAACAAATCAAAAAATATTAGTCAAAATCAAAAAAAATCTTAGTCCCATCAAAATGAAAAAAATTAGTCAAAATCAAAATGAAAAACTAGTAGTCAAAATCAAACTCGAGTGCCGTTAAAATAAATTCCAAATTCCAACCACGACAAGAGGTCAATCAAATCTTGTATCATGATCCACAAAACCAAACCAAAAGGAATATCCCTAAGAGATTGCACGAGATCAAACCTTAAAGGTAAAAAAAAAAAATCCAGAAACATAAGGACGGCTAACTCGATTTGTCCTGAAAAAATTTTTTATTTTCAATTAAGAGGGATGACCCCTTGAAATCAAAAAATTTTTAATATGTTAGGATATTGTCTCCTATTAATTGTAAATCCAAGGGGAATTACTATCTCCTCGATTCAAAGAGGAAGATACATCTGGTGTAATCTGATTCGAGGGAGATAAAGCTCTTACAGAATTTAAAGTGAATATTATTATCGACCACTTTCGTCTATCTTTAGAATGGATGTAAAATTCATTCAATATCAAACCATAAGTATTTCATTGGCTCATATAAGAGTAACAACCAAATTAATAGAAATACATAGAAAAGATATGTTGCATAAGAAGAATTTTTAAAAAATCCACTGACGACATGGCATAATTTTGGCTGGTGATCAATATCATTAAAGTTCTTCTGTTTTCCTGAAAATATTCTATCTTCCTAACGTCGTAAGAATTGAGAATTCTATTTGTTGTCAACTCTCATAAATCGTATATTGTGAATGAATCCATATTTTGCAACGACAACATAAGAAACTCTGAACAATTTTTGAATGAGGACAAACGTCTTAATACGGATTTAAAACTAAATTCATTAAATGCAAATTGCTTTCTTTCTTTGGCCCAATTACCGATTAGAAGATTTAGCTTGTATGAATCGCTACTTGTGTTTGATACCAATAATGGTAGTCGTATTCAGATGTCAAGATACGTATGTATCCCCGATTCAGACTTCTTTAATATATAGTTCCTATATAATCCCATGCCGTTGTTCAGTAACTAAAAAACCGAAAGATGTAACGCCTATGGTGTTTACTTTCTGGTACATGATACGTATTTACTTGGTGTATCACTTCAATTGATCTAGAAAGAATCTACAGAGAAAATCTTTTTAGGTTGCAAAGAAATCATTCTCTTTCGTAATGCAGAAATAAATTATCCTTTCCTAATATATTATCCTTTTCTTTCTCTCAAATCATGGAAATTTGATTTAGATGAACGATAAATCTCAATTTTGCGTGTACTAGATTCAAAAACATTGACATATATCTAATTATTATTTTTTTTCCTGATCGGTAAAATCCCTGGCCTGGAAAAGAAGAAAGAAAAAGATCAAAAGTGTATGGCAAAATTCAATTCAATTTCAGTCTTACCACAAGAGAAAGAAGAACACGGGGTTTCTGTTGAATCTTCAAGTTATTAAGTTTCAGCCATAAGATACGAAGACTTACTTCACCTTTGGAAATGCCAAAGAGATTTTTTAATTCACAAAGAGGTCTACAAAACATTCTTGAGAAACGTCAACGTCTGCTGCTTATTGCAAAGAAAATAGAGGGCGTTTAAGAAATTATTGCCCAGTTGATATTCGGGAGCCAAAAAATCGTTAATTAATCGTTTGAATTATATAGTAGTTATTAGCTTTTTTATTTTGAATGAACCTCCTACTTTTTTTGAGGATTCATGAAATAATGATTAAGGAGCAAGATATGACTGTACCGGCTACAAAAAGATTTCATGATCGTTTAATATGGGTCCTCACCCCCTCATGCATGGTGTTCTTCGCTTATCGTTTACTCTCGATTGTGTACTATGTTATTGACTGGACCCGTATTGGGCTATTTACACAGATGGATGTAAAATAGCGGAAAACCCGACAATTAATACAGTATCTGCCTTCTGTCAACACGTTGGGATGGTGTTAGATACTATGTTCACAGAGGCAATAACGGTAAATGCAAACCGAACCTGTAACAGTGTTCAAGTACCTAAAAGGGCTAGCTATATCGGTAATTTGCGGAGTGAGCCGTATCTTCTCATTTGTTATGGCTTGGGCCTTTTATTGCGGATATCGGCGCGCAGACTCCCTTTTTCATAATTTTTCAGAGAGAGAAATTGATATATGATTCTTATTGAGGCCGCCACAGGTATCGAATGAGCCTAATTATTTTCCGCTCGGAGGAGTAGCTGCCGTCATCAGGCTCACCTTATGGCTGACCGATCGACAGGGGTTCATGTTATGGATTTTTGCGATTATTTTTAAACAGGAATTATTGATATCAAAAACTCATTACGCGAAATCCCACTTATTTTTTGGGAGCGAGAGTCTGAAGGGGTGCATTATTGTTGTAGAGGTAAGCAATAACTTGGGTTTTATGCTCAGGGACCGTGTTACTATCTTCTGAACACATGGGTCTCGTAAAATTGATAATTATGAGTGTTACAATGATTCGATTGGAGTCAATGGCCAAAGAATACTACAAAAAAGAGGAGATTCGATAGCTCCTTATTTAGTACGAAATCGTGAATGATGATCTATAAAATACTTCAACAGGCTCTAGAATAATTCCTGGAGACCCTATGAGATTGGAAGTCCGACGCTTTGATAGAGCCAAATCGAATGAGAAATGATTTTTGAATCTAGATTTATTATATAAAAAACCACTTCAGCACAATTTTGAATTTTCGAAACAGACTTGACGTTAGAGTAAAGCCCAAATGGTTAATTTATTTATAGGAATAATAGTGTTTTCCCTTGGAGATGGAAAATTCGTCCACCCGCTTCATAAATTTGCAAGATTCTTCCTCAGTAGTTTAAAAGAATGAAATTGGCTGATTCATGACGATACTAGGTAGTAAAGGATATCATTATGTGAGAGGTTGATCTTTGAATGATATTGATACGACGAAGTACACTATCATCTTTTTCTATATCGTATCTAAAAGAAGTATATGGACTCATAAGGATCTTTGTACCCATTTTGACCCTTATTGGGATTACATAGGGGTATACGAGTAATTGTGTGGTTAGAAAGAGAAATTCGCAGGCAGCGATACAACCCCGTATTGGGCCTGAATATGCCGGCCCCTTGGGAATTCTCCGCTCTAGCAGATGAACTAAACTACTTTTGAAAGAGACCCTTCGCCCATCTAGAGAGATGTTCGTTTGTTTTAGTATTGACCGTCATAGTGGTCTATCAATTCTACTAAGTTATTTAGTAATTCCTTTTTGGTGTATCGCCTCATTTTAGCCGATCTCAGTATAGGTTTTTTTTATGGGTCTCCATTTCAAGTATTCTCCTTTGGCTTCTTATGTCAGATTACGATCGAATAATAATATATTCCTTTCATGGTCTACGAGCTGCCTGCTCATCTATTAGTATTAATCCTTACTCTAGTGTGTTATCAATATCTCTACGTGTATTCGTTGAACATGACTTTAACTTCTTTCCTAAAGTAAAGGAAAGAGTTGAATAATGTATTGAATAGGTATTTTATTTTTATTCTCATTTCGGTCAATGAGTTAAACAGTATAGTTTTAATATGAGTGAAAAAAACAACTTAGAATTTGCAGTAAAAGAAAAATCTAATTTCATATGTACAAGAAACGTTGAAGTAAACAAGCAGTGTAAACTGTTTACCCCAGATTAATATTCTTTCCATTAGTCATCATAATCTTGATCGGTGATAAAAGATCACCTGTATGGAGTTTCATTACTGTCTTTATTTATCCAGCCTTAGAATCAATCAATCGTGACGTTAGGAACACCAAGTGCACAAGGATTCGTAATAGAGATAATGTTAAGGATTAAAAAAAGATATTTCTACATAAAAAAAAAAACATTATACAAAAAAATAAAAATGAATAAGAATCAACATAGTGACTTTACGTTGGTAAGAAATGATCAGCAGTACTTCCTCCGATCCGATCTAGATTATGCTCCTATTCAATGATTCTAGACAATCGACGAATTAATCCCTTATTCTTTTTTTTTTATTTATTTCAAGTACCCTCTATCTGTAATAGAAGAACAGGACAAAAGAAATGGAAGTAATACTCGAATGTAATAATCGAATGAATAAAAGTATTTTATTTTTTCTTTCATTTTTCCCCTCCATGGGTGGAATGTTTAATCACATTAATGGACCATTCTAATTCTTTAAATTCTTTAGATTTATTGATATAACGAGTATTTTATTGAAGGGCTGAGTTATTACGAACACAGAAAAATACTTTTTTATTATCATTGGTGGGCGAGCTTTTTCCTATTCGCTCCCGGACGCATTCATTGTTTCTCGGCTAGAGGCATGATGGGAGGAGGGAGGGCGACAGCGGGCTGGTGGTGGACGGAGCACTCAGCGACTCGTTATTTGGTGCGAGATTTGATGGCCAACCACTCAACACTGTGACTACGGCGTCTCGTGAGCCGCGGCGGAGGCCACCAAAGCAATCTTGATTCTTTCGGACACATAAATTATTCGATGGTGGTGCTGAGGGGGCGACCCGAAGCAGCGGTAGCGCGAGGAATAATCATACCTAAGAAAAATAATCGACCTCGATCAGACTGCTTGCTTCAAAAGGGTGGTTGTGTTTTGTCTTTCGAGGGTTGCGGAAGCTATCTTGTCAATTTAATGGTAAAATACTACTGTAAAAATAGATAGCGTAGATCCTCAGGAGTTGATTCCGTGTAAAAGCATGTTGTATCGGTTGTCGATCCATAAGTAAGAAATTTATAGTCTCACCAAATAAGAATGTTGAATGCTTCTATGGTGTCTAAAGATAATAGGAAGCCGTTAATTTGATCCTAGGATATACTTTTAATAATTGAGATGCTTAGGCGTAAGGAATTGAGATCTTTAAACATTTATGGAATGTGAT
>PYDT01001647.1:0-25989 GCA_004837865.1 Musa balbisiana
ATCAGCTGGCCTGTAACTATTTTTCTTCTTGTCTTTTGTGATTCCTTCTATTTGATTCCTATTGTGATTGTCTTATCAGCAAGATCTTTCATTTTTTTGTCTATGAGTAATAATTTGTCCAATTCATCGATCGAATTTGAATGGTCGATTCTGTGAATCTCCTGATTATTTTTTTTTGAATCTTTTGCATTTTCATTTGGTTCATGTACTTTTCCCTTCCTCAATTCAAATAAGAAGTTGGTTCACTTTTTCAAGTTTCTTCATTATTCGTTTTAGAACTAGAACTGTTCGTTTTAGAACTAGAACTATTCGTTTTAGAACTAGAACTATTCGTTTTAAACTCGTTTTAGAACTCGTTTTAGAACTCGTTTTAGAACTAGACTATTTTGATGACCCATCTTGTTTTTTCTTTTGAAACTTTTAGAGAGTTCTTTTTTACTTTTCTAATTATTTTTTTGAGTTCCTTATATATGGGTTCAAAAAAAGAAGGTTGGTTTCGGGGAGAACCAAAAGGGAGTTCCGTTTCCATTCCCCAAACTGTTAAAAAACTAAAATTTTCTTTTTTTTTTTTTTCCTTTTTTTTTTTTCATTGGATCTCCATGATGAGATCGTATTTTAGATCTTCGCCAAGGTTTTAAACGAAAAGGAAATAAAATCTTTATCTGAATACCATCTGTTAACCAATCTTTGGGAAATTCTGTTTCTGATAATGGAACACCATTATAGGTGCATTTAACATGTATTTCTCTATTCCATTCCTTCAAATCCTCATACCACTCGGGGATTGGAATAATACGCCTACGTCCAATTTTTACTATTATCACTGACGATACATGTTTTTTTTTCTAAAAAAGATGTGTTACAGCATCAAACTCTGATGCTTGAGCAATATAATGCTATCCCAAATTTCTGATATTGTATCACGTTCTCTCCCTCTTTTTTTTTTTTCTCCTCGTCTTTTTTTTTTTTGTTTTCCCAGTGTTTGTCTCTTCCTCTTCCTCCTCAAAGTCGGAAGTTTCGGATTCTGGGTTTCCCCCACGGAATTCCTAAAAATAAGATTAATTATTCGATATCTATATCTATCAAAAAAAGAAAAAAAAGATCTATCAAAAAAAGAAAAAAAAAAGACTTTGTCTATTCGATCCAAAAAAAGCGGGGAATGAACATTTTGTTTGAAATATTTCCCAAATAACTGTTTTACGTCTTTGAGCACGCATGGATCCTTGGATTACAACCCGATTAAATCTGGTTGTTGCGAATAACGTATCAAAGCCCCTCTTCTGCTTCTGCTGCTTGAATCATATTATGCATTATCGGTATCCGGATCCGGATTGTTATCAGTATAGATCACCACCCGTTTCGCTTTTCTTGAACTAATTTCATAATCGTCCTTCTGTCTCTTCGCCTTTTCTTATCAGTCCTTCTAATTCATCGGTCAATTTGTATGACCGTGGTCTGTCGGAACCTTTTTACTGATTTCTTCTATTCCATGGATTTTTTTTCAGTTGTTGTTTGATCATTTGGATTGGTTGTAATTATGTCGAATACAAATCTCAAGGATTTTGCTTTACTTTCTGAATTCATTCTTCTTCCTTCTTCCAATAAAAATAAGCAGATTCATCGATTGACGTTAAGAAATTAACAATATAATTAAATGATGATTTCTCATCAAGCGGATTCTTTTCATGTTCAAATCCTCTAGAATTTTTAGAAATAGGAAATAGCCCATGAATCGTGTATTTAGTCCAAACGTTTCTATGGAATCTACATCTTCTTCTTCTGTAGAAGTAATTAAATCATTTGTGGAAGTAATTAAATCATTTGTGGAAGTAATTCAATCATTCATGATTGTATGTGAATAGAATTTTTTTATTGTTCCACGATACGGTCCGTTCAAAAAGGATCAGACGCTTTTGGCAAGTATTCTTGCTCATTCTCATCGTTGCATAATCTGTCCTTTTTTCAAGTATATCTAGAGCAAGAGATATCCTTTCTTGTGTCTTCTTCTTCTTCTTCTCTTCTTCTAGAGTTTTTTATTGGGACTTTATCAATTCATTGTCAAGTTGTATTTTTTGTGCTCATGGAGAACCCCATAATCATATAGGTCGTCATGTTGAATTTTTTTCGTCATTTACAAAGACTTTTGCTTTCTATCATTTCCGAAAAGTTGATAAACTAGGCGATATGTAAAAGCTTTATTGTTGTTCAAAAATCACTTGAACCTATAAAAAAACATCTTGTACTTTCATTTGTACACATTTCCAATCGATTATTTTTTATATATCGCAATGGCCGATTCCACCGCTTATAATCGAAAGAAAGTACAATGGGTTTTTCAAATTCAAAGCAGAAAAGTCTTTCATTTTCTCTTCGCAAGTCTTCCCATTCCCATATCTTGATAGGTATCAAGATTAAGAATCTTCGGAAACTGGCTATCTTTATCGCATGTGTCCCTTTAAACTGAAGTGGAATTCATGCTTTGTTTTTCCTTTGCCAGTCACTCGGATTCTCTTCCGTTTTCATCTATTTTGTCCTGATCCGCCTTTTTCTTCCGACTAAAGGAAGGGTCTATTCGTGGATCCCTCTGTTATTTCTGTTTAGTCTCCTTCCTTTCGGAAGTTCGTTTCTACTCGCTTTCTTCCTCACGTTCTACATCGCTTTCTTCCTCACTTTCTACATCGCTTTCTTCCTCACTTTCGCCCCTTTCTTCCTTTTCTGACTTTTCTGACTTTTTCTGACTTTTCTGATGTTTCGTTCAGTTTCTAGTGACATAGGCGACGGCAATTCTGCTAAATAGTAACACAGGTGCTAAATAAGAGAATACTAAAAATTTCGCGCCATAGATTCTCAAGTCTGAGACAAGGTACCCGTTAGAGTTAGCAAGGTACTATGAGATGTAGATCGAATAGAATGATTTTGCCGTATCCAAATACTACCAACCACCCATTTCAGAAGAAATGTAACCACTTAACCAACCATAAAACTACTTGTTACAAATACCATCGTGTTTTTGCTCGAACTATAATGTTTGACTAATCTGGCTAACGTTGAACTTGGTAAAAGAATGGTTGAATAATTGAATGAGATTATGCAGAATACACATTGATGCGCGAATTACCAATTGATTTCTGGTAGTAGACCATAATCAAAAGTTTTTTGTGATTGTTCCAGAAGAAATGAAACAAACAGATCGGGTAGAACTAGGCAGTTATTGTATGAGGTCTACCCATGCTAGATGCCGAGGCGCGAATAGATCGATTGAACATCATGCTCTTGTCCGTATAAACCAGTTTTGTTCTGATACCCTTCTCGTTCCCTTCTTCCATAACCCTAGCTCGAAGAAGGACTAGATAAAGGCCCTATGGAGAATGTGGTCAGAATCCTAATAAGTCCGCCAAAACGACCGAATTTCTTATCTTCATGCATAAGTATCTAAATTACCCAGTATAAAAGATTTAAAAATCATCACAAACCCCCTTTTTCTTTTCTATTACAATTTCTTGATTATTATATGATGATTTCTTAACTTCCAATATATAGAAACGGGATAGACTATAAATGACATCTCTTATGTCCATTACACCAAAGTATATTAAATGAATGAATTGGGATATAATTGAAATATCATGAAATAGAGCCACTTTGAGGTTCCCTATAAATGAGGCCATGAACGGAGCCACTACGAAGACGTCCGGGAGTTACGAAGGAAGCTTCGACTCATATTGTTCATGTTGAGAACTGTGGTTGCACTCTTAGGTCGAATCTCCCGTTTGTTCCTCAGTACTCAGTGGTCAGAGGCGGTCGGCGTTAACTGACTGGTCCGTAGGTTCAATCCTACTTGGGGAGATTTGATTCTTCTTCTTAAAGAATGAAGAATGGACTTAAAGGGATCGCTTTGACCCGTTATAGTAGGTAACCCGTTCGCTGTCTTTGTTTCTCATTGCATTCTATCTCCTCGTTCACATTCTGTTTCTACGATATTTGAGAATCGCCGTCAATACCTCGGCGTAGATCCGGGATAATCCCTTGTAAATAGCCAATTCAGATTCTCGATGATGTACTAGCAGTGCATCAAAGATGCAGTCCATCGATTTTCCCGGATAGTCCACAAATTCCGCGGCAAACATATTATGAGAGGACGCATTTTTGCTATGGCGACTAATACTTGTACTTGCTCTGCTATTCTGCCCAATCCTGCTGAGAGATGTTACGGGGAGTAACACACAATGGCTGATTCCGGTCTTGGTTACTATATGTAATGATCCGAAGCTTTCACGTAAATAAAAAGAAAAAGTAAGGCCATTTCCATTTCGACAAGGGAAGGTTGTGGGCGAGGAGGGATCGAACCCCCGACACCGTGGTTCGATCCACGTGCTCTAATCCTCTGAGCTCAGGCCCCCACCCCCCGTCTCCATGGATCTGTTCCCGGAGTAACCCTCAAAAAGAACCTTTCTCTCCTCAGCATTTCATGTCGGGGTTAAGAAATGTGAAGCGCGTTTCTCTCTATCTATAAGAATAGAACAGTGCTTTCCGAGGTGTGAAGTGATAGAGAAGAGATGTCATAATTGGGGTTTTTGATAAGACGACCTTTGCATTTTTATTTTTATCTCTTTCCATTCTTTCCAAATCTGGAAAAAGCTAAAATAAGGGGTGTCAGCTTTTAATCATTCTGGCGTCGAGCTATTTTCCGCAGGACCTCCCCTACAGTACGTCACCGCATTAGAGTTTAACCACCAAGTTCGGGATGGATTGGTGTGGTTCTCTACGCCTATGACACAAATAATCGAACCAAGACGAATGAAAACGAGAACGGCATGAGGAAAAGCAATTGGCATTGATGTGATGCCCACCATTCTTGTGACTGAAGGGACAGACCAAGATACCTCTGCCCTTCCAATCCCTTGGCTAGATAAGAGAGGGAGGAGAGAGCTTTTGGTTTTTCATTGTGTCAAACCGTTGAACATGAAAATATGGCGAGTTCCTATCGACTTGAATCCAGGTGTCGTGTATGAACGGTTCAAATCTCTCCGGGCGTTTTAGGATGCCTCAGCTGCATACATCACTGCACTTCCCTGCCACCTTCTAATGATAACGGCTCGTCCTCGCCGTGACCTTATCTTGGATTCCTCAATACTTCTGTCGCTCCCTCCCGCATGGACAGGAACCCGTCGCTGTCTCGGCTGTGCTACGGGGCCCTACTGGGGAAGTTCGGAATAAGAGAGCACTCATCTTGGGGTGGGCTTGCTACTTAGATGCGTTTCAGCAGTTATCCGCTTCCGCCGTGCTACCCAGCGTTTACCGTGGCAAACGATACCTGGTACACCGAGTTGCGTCCTTCCAGTCCTCTCGTACTAGGGCAAGTTCCTCGCATGCTCTAACACGCCCGGATATGACGAACTGTCTCCACACGTTCTGAACCCAGCTCACGTCCCGCTTTTAAATGGCGAACAGCCCAACCCTTGAACATACTCAGCCCAGGTGGCGAAGCGCCGACTCGAGGTGCCAAACCTTCCCGTCGATGTGAAACTCCTTGGGGAGATCAGCCTGTTATCCCTAGAGTACTTTTAATCCTTTGAGCGACGGCCCTTCCCACTCGGCCCGTCGGCTCAATAAGCGACTTCGTCCCTGCTCCGACGGGTGGTCTTGCATCAGCTCCCCTCTGCCTTTTGCACTCGAGATGCCAATCTCCGTCCGCCCGAGACACCTTTGCACGCCTCCTTTAACCTTTTGGTAGCCTAGCCCCATAGAAACTGTCTACCTGGACTGTCCCTTGGCCCGTAGTTCCTGACACAAGGTTTAGAATCTAAGTCTCTTCCAGAGTGTTATCGCACTGATGGCTCGGGCCCCCCCGAGGAGGCCTTCTTCGCCTTCCACCTAAGCTGCGCATGAAGGCCCAAAGCCAATCCCAGGGACCAGTAAAGCTTTCATATGTCTTTCTGTCCAGGTTGCTGGGTAGTCCGCATCTTCACAGACATGTCTATTCACCGATCCTCTCTCCGAGACGTGCCCAGATCGTTACGTCCTTTCGTGCGGGTCGGACTTACCCGACAAGGCCTTTCGCTAACCTTAGGACCGTTTATAGTACGGCCGCCGTTCACACCGGGGCTTCCGGTCGCCGGCTCCCCTGTCATCAGGTCACACGTCCTTGACCTTCCTGCCTTTGCAGGGCGTCAGCCCCCATACATGGTCTACGACTTTGCGGAGACCTGTTTTTTTTGGTAACATCGCCCGGGCCTGGTCACTGCGACCCCCTTTGGTGAGGAGGCCCCCCTTCTCCCGAAGTTAGGGCTTATTTTTGCCGAGTTCCTTAGAGAGAGTTTGTCCGCGCCCCTAGTTATTCTCTACCTACCACCTGTGTCGGTTTCGGGTAAAAGGTAACCCTTTTGTTGAAGGTCGTTCGAGCTTTCCTGTGAGTATGAGCATGGTTCTTCTCGCCTTACGCCTGTACTCTCGGACATTGGCTCGGGCTTTCCTCTAAACCCCTTCTTACCCTAAAAAGCAAGGTCACCTTGCGTCCTTGAACCGTACCATCCTTCGGCTAACCTAGCCTCCTCCGTCCCTCGGACCACAAGGGTGTACAGGACTATTCCACCCTGTTGTCCATCGCATCTCCTTTCTGGGTCCTGATCTTAGGCCCTGACTCCCTCGTGGACGAACCTTGCGGGAAACCCTTAGTTTTCCGGGCATTGGATTCTCACCATGTTTGCGTTACCAAGCCGAACATTTCTCACTTCCGCTTTCGGTCCACACCTGCTTTCGCGGGTGCTCGCTCTAAAGGCGGACCGCTCCCCTACGATTGCATTTTTCATCCCAGCTTCGGCAGATCGCTTAGCCCCGTTCATCATTCGGCGCAAAGAGCGCTCGATCAGGAGCTATTACGCCATCATCTTTCAAGGGTGGCTGCTTCTAGGCCACCTCCGGCTGTCTCTGCACCCCTACCTCCTTTATCACTGAGCGTCCATTTTAGGGCCTTATCTGGTGATCCGGTATCCTGGCTGTTTCCTCTCGCACGATGAAGCTTATCCCCCCTCGTCTCACTGGCGCCTTGATCCCTCTATTTTTGGGTCATATCTAGTATTCAAGTTTTGCCCTCGATTGTACCGCTCTCGCGGCCCGCACCAACACAGTGCTTTAAAAACCCCTAGATGTCCGTCACTACTGCTGCGCATCAACGCATTTCGGGAGAACCAGCTACCTCTGGGTTCGAGTGGCTTTCACCCCTAACCACACTCATCCTCTGATCTTAACATCGTCGGTTCGGACCTCCACTTAGTTTCACCCAACAGCTTCATCCCCTTTTCATTGGATAGAATCACCCAGGTTCGGTCCTAAGCTGACAATCGCCCCTATAGACTCGCTTTCGCTACTGCTTCCCGGTGGTTTCCCTTCAACCAGCCACTGCCTATTAGTCGCCGGCCATTCCTTCACAGGCACCGTCAGAAAATCACATCCTCCTCCCGACTGCTTGGGAGCTCACGGGGTTCCTTGTTCTATTTCCTCCCCGATGGGGGTTCTTTTTCCCTTCCCTATCACTGTACTACTCGCTATCGTCACCCATGAGTCTTTATCGCTTCAATGTGGTCCCTTGCTGTTCACACGGGTTCCACTGCCCCATGCGACTACTCGGGTCAGAGCGTAGCCTAGTGAGGCTTTCGGCTACTGGACTTTCGCCATCTAGGGTGCAGCATTCTTCCACCCTTCGCCTAGCGCAGACCGCCTGTATTGCTCTCACACCCCTTTGTTCACGGTTGGCTCTCCCATTTCGCTCGCCGCTACTACGGGAATCGCTTTTGCTTTCTTTTCCTCTGGCTACTAAGATTTTCAGTTCGCCAGGTTGTCTCTTGCCTGCCCATGTTCAGCAGCAGTTCCGCAAGGGGTTGACCTTTCGAATCTCCGGATCTTGCTATTTTCAACTCCCCGAAGCATTTTCGTCCGCTTGCTACGGCCCTTCCTGTCTCTGGGTGCCTATGTATCCACCGTCAGCCTTTCTCGTTTTGAACCCCGCCATTAACGTTTAAGGCTCTCCATCCTAAGGTGCTGCTAATAGAAGGACTTACAACGTCCATGAATGAGTAATCATAAATCGAACTGCCGAATTGGTGGCTATCATAGTAGCGCAGTTTCACGGGCTGGAGATCATCGGACTCTAACCGCTGAAATCCGCCACATGGTACCACCGCCTCTCAGGCCTCCCCGACTATTCTACCATATAGGCCAACGATAGAAATAACTCCCCCCCCGCACCAGCTTACAACTTTCATCTTACTGTGCTCTCCAAAGACACTCTTCCTCAAAATCTCAACAGGGGCTGAGAAGTTTGGAAATCCCATTCTAAGGATTCTTGGTGGTTCCGGAGAATCCAGCTACAGAGAACCCGGAACGGAGAGCTCTCCCCCCTTTTTTCGCCCGACTCTTTGGTTTAGAAGCTGTTTTAGAACGAGTGATTGCCCTTCCCCGACCTTACTGCCCAACCGTAGAGCGGTACAGCTAATGCGTTTTCCACTATTGAACAGGGCTATGTCGCGTCCGTGACCCCTGGATGCCGAAGGCGTCCTTGGGGTTGATCTCGTAGTTCCTACGGGGTGGAGACGATGGGGTCGGTCCAATGTATTTTCCTTCCTTTTGCCACATTTCGCTCAAAGGGTTGAAGGGAGATAGTGCATCAGCTCTTCTCAAGGGCCAACTGATCCTTCTTCCACCAGGGATCCCAGATGAGGGAACCCTAGGAACCCGCCCGACTCCAACTATCGTCCATGGACGATCCTACAGTCTGACCAACTGCCCATCCTACCTCCTCTACGTTCTTGCACGCCCATCCTTTTGTCTCAGTAGATCTTTCAGTGGCATGTTTCGGTCCTCTTCCCCATTACGTAGAAAAAGTGATCCCCCGGTTCGGTACAAGATCTATCATTACCGCCTGGACAATTAACTCCAACCCGTATCGCAACGACCCAATTGCAAGAGCGGAGCTCTACCAATGAGCTATATCCCCCCGAGCCAATTGAGTATGCATGAAAGAGTCATATGCTTCTTCTATTCTTTTCCCCTGGCGAGCTTGGGCCATCTGGCTTGAACCGAGACCTCGCCCTGTGACGTAAATCAGCGCACCGTACGATCCAACCAATTGAAGAGCGAATCAATAGATTCTTTTTCGGAGCGATTCAGCCTTCCCGAACGCAGCATACCCCTCCTTTGTATGCGCTCTTCAAGTGTGCTTGTTCCCCCTTCTCCCTTACCATGACAAGTCCTTTTGAAATACCTCGATGGGAAGAAAAAGAAGGCTTTAAGAGACCCTCCCGGCCCAACCCTATACCTCTAAGATCCTTTTCAAACCTGCTCCCATTTCGAGTCAAGAGATAGATAATGACCATCCCATTGCACTGATCGGGGGCGCATCAAAAAGTAGTGACTGAGGGGGCGAAGACCACGATGAGTTATGTTACCAAGCATTCTCTTATGTTCTATGGCTAATCCAATCTCCTGTTCCCTGCGGAAAGGAAAAAGATTCACGTTCCTTCCTTTTCGGGAAGGGAATTAGGGAAATCCGATTGATTGCTGCTTTCAAATCCAGACCTCCGGAAAAGCATGAACAAACCAAGGCTCGAATGGTACGATCCCTCCGTCACCCCATATTAAAGGGCGGACTCGTAGTCTGGTCTGTGAGATGCGTTGTTCGTGCTCCATTTTCCCGTTGTTAGTGCTCCATTTTTCCCATTGATGCCGAACCGAAACCTTGCTCGAGAGATAGCTGTCCATACACTGATAAGGGATGTAGATTCTCGAGAAGAGAAGCCAGTTTTGTTCCCCCCCCCCCGGACCGCCCCGGATTCCCACTATGAATAAGAAGTAGATCTACATTTGATCTCACCTGAATCGCCATCTTATCCCCTGAGGAGAATTTTGGTTTTTTCAAACCCGATTCGAACAGAGGATACGCATGCTAATGGCCTTGGATTGATCCACATCTCCGGGTGCAGGCGCTGATGAGCACATTGAAACCTACCATGTTGCTGAGAGCCCTCACTAGCCCAGGCAACAACGACGCCAAATATCAGGGGCGCGCGCTACTACCCCTGATAATACCCGTCGTGTGGGCCTCCCCCATGGGAGGCCTGCATGTCCCAAAAGCGAGAAAAAACCCATCCCTCCTCTTTTCGCTTTTACGTCCCCATGTCGCCACACGGGAGGGACATGGACGTAAAACGGGTTCCTATCAACTAACTTGTTCCTACCTAGGCTAATAGCCTCATGAGCTTGGTCTTATCTTCCACCGTCAAGAACGAAGAAGACTTTCCATATCCAAGCTTGCTCAGACTTAGCTCGCCTTTCTTTTTGGGTGTGACGCGTGTCCAACCAAATACCCAACAAGCATAATCTTAGCTCTCCTGCAAAGGCGGGATCCGCCGCCCTTCCATACGGGCTACCTTGTTACGACTTCACTCCAGTCACTAGCCCCGCCTTCGCATCCCCTCCTTGCGGTTTCAGGTACCGACTTCGGTCATGGCCATCTCCATAGTGTGACGGCGGTGTGTCAAGCCCTGGAACGATTCACCGCGTATGGCTGACCGGCTATTACTAAGCGATTCCGGCTTCATGCAGGCGAGTTGTCAGCCTTGCAATCCTGAACTGAGGACGGGGTTTTTGGGGTTACTCACCCTCGCGGGATCGCGACCCTTTGTCCCGGCCATTTTAGCACGTGTGTCGCCCCCGGTCATTAAGGCGCATTTTACTTCTCCCCCCCTTCCTCCGGCTTATCACCGTCAGTCTGTTCAGGGTTTCCAACTCATGGTGGCAACTAACACGAGGGTTGCGCTCGTGCGGACTTAACCCACACCTTTACGCACGATCTACGACTAGCCATGCACCCACCTGTGTCCTCGTTCCGAAGGCCATGCCCCCCCTGCTCTTTCAAGAGGATTCACGGCATGTCAAGCCTGGTAAGGTTCTTCGCTTTGCATCGAATTAAACCACATGCTCCACCGCTTGTGCGGGCCCCCGTCAATTCCTTTGAGTTTCTTCTTGCGAACGTACTCCCCAGGCGGATACTTAACGCGTTAGCTACGCACTGCACGGGTACGATACACAGCGCCTAGTATCCTCGTTTTACGGGCTAGACTAACGGGGTATCGAATCCCATTTGCTCCCCTATCCTTTCGTCTCTCAGTGTCGTGTCTGCCCGCAGAGTGCTTTCGCCGTGTGGTGTTCTTTTCCGATCTCTACGCATTTTCACCGCTCCACCGGAAATTCCCCTCTTCCCTACCAGTACTCCAGCTTGGTATTTCCACCGCCTGTCCAGGGTTAGCCCTTGTGATTTGACGGCGACTTGACAAGCCACCTACAGACGCTTTACCGCGCATCCTTCCGGATAACGCTTGCATCGCTTCTTACCTGCGGGTGCTGCTGTCACAGAGTTAGCGCTGCTTATTCTCAGATACCGTCATGTTTCTCTTTCTCCAGAAGAAGTTTCACGACCCGTGGGCCTTCTCCTCCACCGGCGATTGCTCCGCAGGCTTTTCGCCCATTGGCGGAAAATTCCCGACTGCTGCCTCTCGTAGGAGTCTGGGCGTGTCTCATCCCAGGTGGCTGATCATCCTCTCGGGACCAGCTTACTGATCATCGCCCTTGGTAAGCTATTACCTCACCAACTACTAGTTGCGGAACGAAGCCCGCTCCTCGCTGGGTCTTCCTCCTTTTGCTCCTCCGCCTACGGGGGTATAGCAACCGTGTCCAGTTGTTGTTCCCCTCCCAAGGCAGGTTCTTACGCGTTACTCACCCGTTCCCGCCACTGGAAACACCACTTCCCGTCGACTTGCAGTGTTAAGCATGCCCGCAGCTGTTCATCCTGAGCCAGGATCCGCAACAAAAAACTGCCCCGTCCATGATATTCATAGGTGCATTAACTTATGCTTCCCTTGTTCTAGACAAAGCCTGATACTCGGAATCTCTTTTCATTCTAAGGCATAACTTGTATCCATCCATGCCTTCAATATAGCCTGGAGTTTCGCTTCACCAGCAATATATCTCCCTACCCTATCACGTCAATCCCGGCCAGCCTCTTAGATTCCATTCTCGTTCGATCACGGCGGGGGAGCAAGTCAATAGAAAACTTACATTAGGTTTAGGGATATCAGGCTCGAACTGATGGACTTCCAACCCCGTCAAGGTGACACTCTACAAAAAAACCGCTGAGTTTATATCCTTTCCGGTCCCATCGAAAATAGAACTAACTAATCCTCCGGCAAAGTTCGAGAAACTCAAACGGCCACTATCCGGAAAACTTGGAGCCGGGCCTTCCTTTTCGCACTATTCTGGATGTAACTTAAGGGTATGGTAGTAAAATAATGGGAAAAAATTGATTCAATTGTCACTGCTACCTATCTCGGAATCGGATTGACTCCTGATTCGAGTCCATAGCCATGGTCATAAATCCGGACGATTTTCCCCGATCTAAAATCGAGGCACGCAGGTTTTACATGAAGAAATTTTGTTCAGCATGTTCCTGGAATTCGATACTGGAGGAGAAGAACCTCCGACTCGGTATTGTTAACAAAAGAGGGGAAGGCAAAACCAGTCAGATGGTTTAGATCCCCCCTTCTCTTGCGCGCCAAAGATCTTAACCATTTCCGAAGGAACTGGAGCTATACATTTTCTTTTCAATTTCCATTCAAGATTCCTATGTGTTTCCACACAACGCCTTTTTTTGAGACCTCGAAAAATAAAATGGACAATTCCTTTTCCTTAGGAATACATACAAAAAAAGGATATGGTACCCACCATTAGTAACTACTTATCATTTTCATTTATTAATTTCATAGTTATAGAAAATTAATTTCATATTTATAGAAAATTAATTTCATAGTAATAGAAATACATGTCACTATACCGAGACAGAATTTGTAACTTACTTCCTCTTGCCCAGCAGGCAAGATCTTAACTCGTTAGCGACAGCACGCACGGGTCGATACGACACCGCGCCTAGTATCCATCGTTTACGGCTAGGACTCTGGTTTATCGAATCCCATTTCTCCCCTACTTTTCGTCTCTCAGTGTCAGTGTCGGCCCCGCATGTGCTTTCGCGTTGTTTTTTTTCCGATCTGTACGCATTTCACGCTCCACAAACCGGAAATTCCCTCTCTGCCCCTACCGTAACTCAGCTTGGTAGTTCACCGTCCTGTCGCAGGGTTTGAGCCCCTGGATTTGACGGCGGACATTTAAAAGCCACCTACAGACGCTTTAACGCCCAATCATGTTCCGGATAACGCTTGCTCCTCTGTATTACCGCGGCTGCTGCACAGAGTAGCCGCATGCTTTATTCCTCAATACCGGTCATTGGTTTCTTCCTCCGAGAAAAGAAGTTTCACGCCCGTTGTGCCTTCTACCCATCCCCGCGGCATTGCTTGCTCCGTCAGGCTTCGCCCATTGCGGAAATTCCCCCACTGCTAGCCTCCCTTGGATTCTGGGCCGTGGTTCATCCATTGGTTGGCTGATCATCCTCTCGGACCACTACTGAATCATCGCCTTGGGAAGGCTTGAAAAAAAAAAAATTACCTCCACCAATATCTATCATACGCAAGCCCCTCCTCGGGCGGATTCCTCCTTTTGCTCCTCAGCCGCCGGGTGTTATTAGCAACCGTTTCCAGTTGTTTTTCCCCTCCCAAGGGCAGTTCTTACGCGTTACCTCACCCGTCCCGCCCTGGCAACACCGACTTCCCTCCGACTTGCGGTGTTAAGCTGCCGCCACGTTCATGCCCTGATCCAGGATCGAACTCATCCATGAGATTCATATGTTGCATTACTATAGCTTCCCTTTGTTCGTAGACACAGCTATAATTCGGGATTTCCTCTTTCAGTAAGGCCTAATTGTTCCATGCGCTTCAATTAAGCCTGGAGTTCGCTCACCAGCAATATAGTCATCCCTACCTATCACGTCAATCCCACAAGCCCTCTTATAACCATTATCGTTCGATCACGGCGGGGGAGCAAGTCAAAATAGAAAAACGTACTGGGTTTTATGGGATAATCAGGTCGAACTGATGCCTTCCCCACGGCAAGTTTGACACTCTTAACCGCTGATTTCTAATCCCTTCCCGTCCCATCCGGAGCCATAAAATCACTATCCGAATGCAAAGGTTACGAGAACTCAACGGCCACTATTCCCATGAACCTTGACCGGGCCTTCTTTTCGCACTTATTATGATATTAAATAATGGTATGTATAGTAAAATTAATGAAATTGGATTCAATTGTCCAACTGCTCCTATCGGAAATAGAATTGAACTACGGATTCGAGCAGAGCCCACTGGTTTCATAAATCCGTGCGTAGATTTTTCCCGATCTAAATCGAGCAGAGCATTTTACATGAATGCAAGATTTGGTTCAGGCATTTCTACTTCGCTACTGGTAGGAGAAGAAACCCGACTCGGATTGTTTCAAAAAGAGGGGAAGCAAAACCAAGTCACGATGGTTATATATCACCCCTTCTCTTGCTTCCACAGATCTTACCATTTCCGAAGGAACTGTGGCGACATTTTCTTTTCAATTTCCATTCAAGAGTTCCTATTTGTTTCCACACCCTTTTTTTTGAGACCTGAAAAATCAAATGACAAGATTCCTTTTCTTAGGAATAACATACAGAAAAAGTATAATGGTAAACCCCACCATTAACTACTTCATTTTCATTTATTATTTCATAGTTATAAAGTTAATTTCATAGTTGTATAGAATATTAATTTCATGTCATAGAAATCATGTTCCTACCGAACCTAATTTGTAAGCTTACTATCCTCTTGCCCCGCAGGCAAAATTACCTCGTGGAAGACTGGATTCTTCGGATCGACCTGAGGGTCCAACTCCATTGCTTGCCATAATCCCTGTTGTATATTTTAAGCGGTTGACCTCCTTGCTTCTCATCACTGGTACAACCCCTTTTCCCCTCTGAGCCCCCTTTTCTCCTCGTCCCCAAGACAAAATGTAGGACGGTGCCAACAGGTTCACACGGAAGAAAGGACTCAACCGAACCGGGAGTCGACAACTAATACTAATATATCCGAACCTGGATCACAACTAATACTAATTATAGCTAAATCAAAAACTGTCTTTTCTGATACTTCCCCGGTTTCCATTGCTACCGCGGGCCTTCCGCAAATCAGATCGGATCTATGTCTATCCCGTTGCAACACTAACATAGTTCATCGAAGGATCTCGGACACTCCTAAAGCAAGTAAATCCAGATCTTTCAGAAAAGTGTAATTCCTATTTGAAGAGTAGCAAACCGCATGGATAGACTCACCCTACCCTTCAATTTGGATCCAATTCGGATTTTCCTTGGGATGTATCGGGAAGGACTTGAATGTATAATATCGGATTCATACAGAAGAAAAGGTTTCTCTATTGTTCAAACGCTGGGGTATATAGAGGAGAGGAAAAAACCGAAGATTCACATAGTACTTTTGTTTTTGATCGAAAATACATCTGATTGTATTCGTACCCTTCGCCTCGATTAAAAATTGGGCCGATTCTACAAGGATCACAAACCCATTGAGACTTAAGGCATGATGGAAGGAAAAACGAAAAGAGAGGGAAAGACAACGAAATGAATAAATGAATAAAGCAAAAAAAAAATAAGTAGGATTTCAAAATAAAGTAGAAGATAGCAGAGC
The DNA here is from genome assembly GCA_004837865.1 of Musa balbisiana. Classification (NCBI taxonomy): domain Eukaryota; kingdom Viridiplantae; phylum Streptophyta; class Magnoliopsida; order Zingiberales; family Musaceae; genus Musa; species Musa balbisiana. The sequence continues at coordinate 15,660 of PYDT01001647.1, forward strand.
CCCTATCCAAATGAACAAATTCAACTCGAAAAGGATCTTTCGGATTCTCGAAAAATAAGGGGCAAGGTGGATTGATCGAGAAAGGATTTCTTGTTTTCTTATTATGAAATCGGAGTTTGATCCGCATATTTTTGTAAAAGACTAATCTTCCCTTGCTCATAAATGGCAGTGTTCAATTGGAACATGAAAACGTGGACCTGTGAATGGTCGTAGGTTACTCTTGCGGGACGGAGTGGAATAAGGGAGGAATTCTCGAACGAAGAAAAGGATCCAAATTACGTCGAAAGATTGAACGAGGAGCCGTATGAGGTGAAAATCCCATGTACGGTTCTGTAGAGTGACAGTACGTGTGACTTATCTGTTCACTTTTCCACTATCACCCCCCAAAACCAAATCTGGCCTTACGTCAAAGTTTGCCAAAGTAAGATTAACCTCTGGATTTGAAATCACACTAGGCTTATATACCGGGTATTGGCCACTAATGTACCAAAGAACATTCCTGTATATTAGTAAGAGGAGAAGGGGTAGGATTTCCCGGTGGTGAGCTATCACATTGTTTCGAGTGTAACCCGAAGATGCTTCGGAGTAAGGATCGGCGGCAAGGGCGTTCTAGTGCGTTGTAGATTCTTTCCAATACTTTTATCATTGAAGTGATGCCATTGACTCTCTATAACCTGTGAAGTGTTGGCTAAAACCCAATAACGAAAGTTTCGTAGGGGACTGGAGCAGCTACCATTAGACAAAAGATCTCCTGTTTTCTAAAGAGATGCGATTCGGAACTATTATATGTCCAAGTCCAATATGACATCATTTCAAGTTTTCCGTTACTTGTCCGTGTCAACAACCCCTTCGACTCCTCGTACTTTTTTGAACAGGTCCGAGTCACTAGCATGATTCGAAGCCTCTTTGACATTACACTATTTCGAGATCCTAAGGACTCAAACCGTAGTGGATATCACTCGGATTTCCAATCCTGCAGGAAAGAGGGAAACGGATACTCAATTTAAAGTGAAGTAACCAGAATTCCCCTACTCGATCTCTAGATACCATCGAGAATTCTGTGGAAAGCCGTATTCGTGAAAGTCGTATGTACGCTTGGAGGAGATCTTTCATATCTTTCATATCCACCCCATATGGGTCAAAAAGCCGAAATAAGTAATATCTTGACTTGTATAAGCCCTTATAAAAGAAAACTGCTTACTGAAACCTCTTCACGCCCAGTCCACGTCGAGGTACTGCACAAGACAAAAACTGCAAAATCCGATCAAGTTTATCGTAATCGATTAGTTAACATGTTGGTTAACCGTAGTCTGAAACCCGGAAAAATCATTGGCTTATCAATTACTCCTGAGCCATGAAAAGATTCAACAAAAGACCGAAACAAATCCACTATCTGTTTTTACGTCCAAGCAATACGGTGGAGACTTCCCGATATAGCTAAAAAGCAAGACGTGTAGGCGGTCAGAAGCCCATCAAGTTCCTATTGAAAAAGAAAAAACCAAAAAATAGATCTACACAAGAAAAGCACTTGCCAGCGTTGTTATTATGTGCATCCCAAACGTCCGTGTCAAATATGGCTTTCAAGTAAGTTCCGAATTAGTATAGCCGCCCAGTGTAGTGGCGATGCCATACGCAAAAAGGAAGAGACCTCATAGGAATGGCAGAGGCAAATATAACTTTGCACATTTCGTTACTCCTGAACAGGATCTATATATAACACCTGGCTTCCATCCATCTCGCTCGGAAAATAATCAATAAAAAAGAATCGGACATTCTTTTCTTCCTCGAACAACCAAAAGGAAAAGAAAGATTAAACAATCATGTGATCCACTAAGCCCTCTCGGGGTCTTTCTTTAAGAATAAGAAAGAGTCCCTTATTGAAATACAGAATAAGGGTTGATCCTATTCTTGGATTCCGTAAATCTCCCATTCCAAAAATAGAAAGTTCGAAACATTGGACTGTTTCGGAGATTGCATGCAGTTAATATTCATGATCTGGGCATGGTACAGAAATTACAAACTTCATTCTCAGATTCTACAGAATTTGTTATGAAACGTTTATTTGCGTTCTCTTCCATGGAAGTTTCATTTTCCCCGAATGTATCCTAATGTTTGGCCGAATTCTTCTTCTGATGATCGATTTTCAACCGCTGATCAAAGGAAGTATACCTTGGTTCTATTTCAGCTCTTCACAATTTTAGTAATAAGCATACTGCCCTATTGTGTCCGCTGGAGAGAGAGGAACCGACTAATTAGCTTTTCGTGACGTTCCAAACGAACAATTTCAACGAAATCGTTTCAAGTTCCTTTTTTACTATGTTCAACTCTATGTATTCCTCTATCCGTAGAGAGCAGAATGTACAGAAATGGCTATAAAAAGTGTGCTGTTATTCGTATTAACAGCTACTCTAGGGGAATGTGGTTTATGTGGTGCTACGATTTAAGAACGATTCGTGTACTGCCAGGAATGTTCAGTTTATGTTTCCTACCATTATCTGGCTAGACCAGAGAGATGTACGGTCCGAATGATGCGACTATGAATATTTACTCATGGGTGGGGCAAGCTCTCTATTCTGGTTCATGTGTTTTTCCTCTTGGCTATATGGTTCATCTGGGGGGGAGATGAGCTTTCAGAAATAGTGAATGGTCTTATCAATACCCAAAATGTCTAACTCGCCCAGGATTTCACTTGCGTCTTATATCCATCAACTGTGGAATTGGGTTCAAGCTTTCCCCAGCCCCTTTTCATCAATGGACTCCGACGTAATACAAGTAGGGCGGGTTTTTCGTTTCAATTTCCTACCTCTCATATCTATCTCTGAGATGTTTGGATTTTTTCAAAACTCCATAGACTGCAGAGAGGAAATTCCTATCCCCTCTGACCAAGACATAACTTTTAACCAAAAGTTTATTGTGTCTTTTTTTCAATACAATAAAGGTGAATCAGTGTCGGAACAACGAATCATGCTTTATGATAAACGATCCATTTTGTCCAAGTTCGTTATTCGGTAGTTCCTTACAAGGATCGGACTACTGAGTATCCAATGCTTGAATTAAGCGATGTAGATTGCTACTAGTTGGTTCTCCTGTCCTAAGGATCACCCTAACTTCTCGTCCTCCACTATCTTTCGTCCGGCGTGCTCCTACGGCCCAAGGTCGAAAGGATTAAACAGTTCCTGGGGAGTCTCGGTCCGGGTTAGAGCTCTGTTCTTTTAGCCTTAGGGCGCCCTTGGCGAAACGAAGTGCGGAATCCCGGTCCGACTCTGACTCTCCCCACTTCCAGTCGTGCTTTTCTTCCCTTTTCTGTTCTGTCGAAGTAGCTGCTTCAGCTTTCAGGCCACGCGAATGGTCATATTCCTTTTTATTTCGCAGCAAACGAATGGCATCTTCTTCTGGAAATCCTAGCTATTCTTAGCATGATTATTGGGTATCTCGGTTGCTAGTACTCACACAACGCATGAAACTAATGCTGCTATTCGTCCATCGTCAAATCGATATGTAATTATTGGAATAATGTTGGAGACTCAAATGAGGGATAGCAGCATGGATCACTTATTGCTGTTCTATATCTCCATGAATCTGGAACTATTGCTTGCATTGTATTATTTGTCTATACGTTACCTGAACTGATAACCTTCGAGATTAATTCAGGATTATACACGAAAGGACCTTTGTTTGGCTCTCTCTTCAGCCCTATGTCCTTATCCCATGAGGTTCTTCCTTCCACTAGCAGTTTTTTGTCGGAACCTCCAGCTATTCTGGGTGTGGATGGCAGCCGCCTATTTTCTTGGTTTCAATAGTACTCCTACGATCGTTTGTTCTCTATCTACTATTATCTAAAATATCAGTTATTAATGAATGGACGAAATCCATAAATAACCCCTTACGTGCGAAATATAGCAGATCTCCTTTACTATCAAAACAATTCCACGAATTGCATATGACTGTATTTGTTATAGATCCTACTATATCAGGAAATATCAATGAAACCCAATTCTTGCAATTCTAGGATACCCCTCGGTTAGCGTCTGGTCTATTTCTTATTCAAGATCCCTCTTACTACGGAATACAAGAGTATAAATCTGTTCCGGCCAACCCAAAATGGGAATGGGCTGGGGTGTTGAACTTATAAGCATGGGAATCGCGTCGATCATCAGATGATAGTTCCTTCCATACCGGGACCAGACCGTATGGGTTATGTCTAACCTTCTTATTATTATGGCTGGGTCGTCGAGCGTAGTACATAGTACTCATGTTTACATAGTATCGCTACGCTACGACGTCCGTTACAGTCTAATTTATTATTAGGAATAGGCGTATTGGGCACCTGCCTTTTGACATATCTACGTTATTTTGGTACCATATTCACTTCTTTTTGGGCTTCTATTTGATCTAGAATAGGTTTTATTTTAGCTCTTTTTGGGGGGGGGGGGGGGGGATATATATAAGGTATCCGCCGGATTTAATACAAATCCGAAGCAATTTGATGTCTGACCCACCGGTCCTATATTACATGACCGTCGTCTGAAATACTCCAACCCTCACCTTTGTTCATTTCCATATATCACATTAGATAGATATCCATATTCATGGGAATCGATCATCAATCAAGATGCCTTTATGGTGAATTGGGTACACGCGCGACTCAAATCTCGATGCTAAAGAGCGTGGAGGGTCGAGTCCTCTTCGAAGCATATCTTAGAATGCTCATTGACTGGCAATTCATAACAGATTTCGGATCTCATCAATTTGATATACCGAGATCCGTATCGTTGAGACGAAGTATTGCCGGCAATCCCCCACGATCCGAGTCCGAGATGTTGGAATTGGAATAGGTTCGCGCAGGATCACGAAATGCTGGCGATCTTCCTATCTAATGAATGCGTCCGATTTTGGAATCGTCCGCTCGCCGCCCCCGCACCCACCCCCGAGATAGGATTCAAGATAAATCAACAAGGGTAGATTGATAAACCTCGGGAAAATCCCCCCAGGACCCAGAACCCAGCAGAGAAATACAGAGAGAGTCCGGTTTAGGGGAGTTGGCGACTGACCCATTCAGTTACTTGGGCACTGACGTTCCCAAATGGATCGGGGTCGGTGACTTAAGAGAAAAAAAGAAAGAAAAAACCCCAGACGTCTGTTGAGACAGACGTCGGTGTGGCAATTCCCCCTTCCTTCTCCTTTTTCAGGTCCTCTCCAAAGAGAATCAGTACCTCTTGGTCCGTGAATGCTCGGAATGAGGACGACCGGCCGTCCGTGGATATCTTGCTTGCGGAACAAAACAATTAGAGTAGGCTCGTAACCTATAGTATATACTCTGGGGGTCTTCCAATTGAGAAGATCCATCGACCTGAACGAAGAGAAAGGCTATCTTTTTCTTTATTATTCAGTTAAACCAATGATTCGTATTGAGCAGATAGCAACACGCATTTCATCGACATGCGTATTTTTATTTTCCGATGGATTTACATGGTTTTCATAATGGAAATGTTTTGATGGAGTGAGTAATAGACCTCTTGTTGTTTTCGCGCCGTCAGAAGTCTTGCTTTAGGCAGTTCAATCCTCCATGACATAGTGTTTTGATCTAAATTTCAATTCTTCCATGTGTCCGCAGTAGCATATTGTTCCATGTAGCTAAGGTCCAAAATATGAATAAAAATTTTCACGACTCTACCACCGCGCCAATCCTGTTCCACTTAATCCCTTTTTCAGCCACTATCTTTTACGCTAAGGAATGGGAAATCTCTCCCTGTTACTAATCCAGATAGTTTCATTTCCAGCCGAGAAAAGCCTCCCGTTCTCAACATTGTCTTTTGTTTATTTTGATGCCAATATCGTTCCGTTAGATAGACAGATTTGAAATACTGATACTCTCGATAGAGTAGTAGAAGGAAAGGATCCATTAGGATAATGGACATTGCTTACTAAGCCAATCTCTGGCGATGAATCAACAATTCGAATTACCTTTTCTTGCTATTCTTGATGAACCAGCATTTTATACCATAGATGTAGAAGGTTGTGTTTGGGAAGTAATAATCACCTGTTGACCTCTCTTCATCTTCAAAGAATCGCGACTGAAAACACAGAGACAAGGGCTGTCTTTGAATAGGGGGAAAAAGATGGATCCGCATGGTCCCCAAATGAATTGGCTTCTCTCGAAAAAAGCCTTGTTCTTTGGAAGATCGAGCTCGTGTTCTGGTAACTGCTGGTTTCACTCTGCAAGAAACTTCTCCGAAGCATTCTCTAAGCTCATCCTCTTCAGGACTAAATGCCGCTTGCCCCGAGCCCGATAGAGAAAAGTGGCTTTTCAATACAATCACATAGTTTTGCCACAAGTGCGCCATATTCTCGACCCAAACATGGATTGATAAATCCTCCTTATCTGTTTGCGGTCGACGACCTCTCCTCTTCGTCACACTCCGATTTTCGTAATTTTTCATATAGAAATCTCTGATCAACGATGACAAGATCTGTGGTGGCATCTATCTAACTGTTCGGACCGAAACTTAATTCACTCGATTATTATCAACTGACTGCAATCTTTTTCTGTCCGTGACGGTCCCCAGAGCGCCTCTACTTCGTAATCGGCCCAGAACTAGATCAGATCAATTCTCACGAATCTATAGAATGATAACCTATTTTTTTATCAGGTCCGGGTAAGACCAGAAGATCTTGAGCGACCGATCCCGGCAGAACACTCAAAATATCAGAAGTATCAGTTAAATTTCTTCAATGCTCGTTCCCAGTTCGAAGTACCATTTGTACAAGAGAATCCCCTTCTGATCTCTCTCATATAGATAGATAGAGGATCTATGGGGCAATTACTTAGAAGTACATTTTGTGCAACAGCCCTTCTATCTGATAGAAAAGTAGCCCATGATCCGACCTGATCTTCCTGTGATCGCAAATCCCAAGTTTGTCTATGAAGAGCTAATCTAATGGTAGTATTTTCTATATTGATTTCTTCTGTTAATACTAATTGATAGGGCCTCATTGATAATGGCTCAAATCCTCGTACATTGGAACCCATAGGTTATGGACCCCAATCCTTAGTTATGGAACATTTCCTTCCCAGTGAATCCCCTAGTATATGAAGAATGACAAAGTGCTTCGTTGTTGGCGAATAAGAAGCCTTCTTATCTTATGCATGTATTTAATTTATTCCGGTCTATTAGGCGGGATCCCACTTTTTGGGAATATGCGAAAGCATAACAAGAATTTTCTAGTGAACATCTTTCACAATCTCTGTAGAGATAGTTCTCTAATAGCCGGGGATAATTAATCTCCTCATTCATATACAGATCAAGATGTTGGGAATCCATATTATGCAAGAACATGCTTATTTGCTAATTCTAATTGAATGATACAAATCGGTCATCTTTTCGGCGTCATATACATATTACAGCTCCGTATCAAGGCATCATCAATAATCGTCACTATCAGTCAATATCGAATCGGTCACTATCATCAATATCGATATCGTCACTCTCACTATCATCAAAATCGATATCATCAATAAAATAATTCTTTCGGCTTTGGTCCATCCGGAACTTGTTCGGAATACCGTAATGAAAGGACCATGGGGTTTTGGTCCGCTAGGTATTTGACCAAATAGATCGTCCAGTTGCCTATAGAACCATCCTAAAATACGTCCTAGAGAAGGGATAGGGCTAATCGGAGCGGAAAGTTTTCCATGATATGGGAAATGAAACTATTTACCCCACACGATGTTTTTTAATAAGTTAAAAATTGTCTGATATGAGCAAGGTAATTCCGTCTTTCTGCTAACAGGAATCCATTTGAACGCATCTTCAATTATATACTGGTCAACTAAGTATCGTAAGTAAATTGATCCCGGTTGTTTCACTCATTGATTAACCGATTCATTCTTTGATACATTATCCCTATGAGTCGACTCAATCGAATTTGATCAATCCTTTTTTCTGTGCGGTTAAGGTGGCGACTAACCAAGAAGTCTCTTTCTTTCTTCATCATCACGAATCACTGTTCGCGACCCAGTATTTCTATTTTCTTCTCATCATCCATCACCTTTCACCTTTTTCTTTTTCTTATCAATGAATAGATCTTCTTTTAGTGTACGACTTAGATTCCTCGGATTGCTCGAAAAGTGATATTCGTGGTGGTATTGTTATGATACTTATGAATGGATGGGATTTGATATGACTACTTATTAGATCGATGAGATGATATTCCAATATGTCTTCCTAAACGTATTGATGTTGCCCCCACCGAGCGACCAATAGCATGTTGCCACCAAAAGCAAAAGCAAAACCCGTATTTCGTCCAGAGAATCTCTAATGTTTCAGAACAACTAGAAGAGATTCTTTAACCAGAAAGAATTCAGTTCCAATTTAGGATACCTAACCATCCAAAGTTGTCGCAACTCAATCATTAGAAGGGAATCGCAAAGTTTTATCATTTTCTAACTCCTGTCTTAACTCACTAGAGGCTTGTGTAAACACAGAAAGATGTATACGAACGAGATTCCAGCACAAGAAAAGAGGCAAAAAGATGAATAGAGGAACTCCAACTCCCGAGCAATTTGTTGATCTCAGATGTGTCCATATCAATGGCACGGTTGACTCATTATTTGCGATGAAGCATTTCTTCGGACAGAAGAAGATTCTGTAAACACTCCGCGAAATCTCACTTATCAGAGTCCCATTGTGGAAGAATCTTCTGAGATTGGCCATGATAATATCTGATCCATGCATAAATATCATGAAAAATGGATACAAAGTTTAAAATGGATACAAATTTGTGCTGACTGCTACTTAGTATCGACATGGGTCGGAAAAAGTATCTACAAGGTTAAATTTTAGACTATTTGCACTCGGTCGAAGTAAGGAACATGGCATATATTTTTGAACGGATTCCATTTTGTTTGGAACAGATTCCATTTTGCGTAGATGTTGAAAAGCACTATCTCGTTTGAAGGTTCTATACCCTCTGCCGTGTCTCACGCATTTCTTAGAGAAAGACTCCGTTTTTTTTGTCCGCTTTCCGATGTCAAATATCTCATAACAGGGAGTGTGAAGTGCAAACCCCGTTTGAATTGAACGGATACGAGGCAAGTTCGTTCCCTTCTTGATCAGATAGATTCATAGCTGAAAGAGCTTACCATAAGTCTTCCAAAATTGACTCTTTGTTTTCTCTGTTAGAGTGTTGCCGAAATGTCTGCGTCGGTAAATAGCTCTACTAACGATGGCTCGGAATCGAATTGGAAAACGGAAAGATGTGTACCAGTTATACGTTGTGTTCACCAACTTTGTGGAAAATCGTTAGTATGACATGTTAGATACCTGTGACTCGATTGGTTAAATAGTCCCTCTCTCCTCTTCCCAAAAAAAATGTTTTTTTATTTTGTTAACCGACGCCGAAGAAAATAGTTTGTGTCGATGAACAGGTTATTGAGGAATTGTCCATAGTAAGATCCATAATTATTGATACGGTCTTTTTCGCTTCTCCTCCACCGGCCGCAGGCCCCACCGGCCTACACAATCGGCGAGGTCCAGCTTCTCCCTAGCTTCGGCGCAAACTCCAGCAACAAGCCAGTTCCCATGTCCCACATGCGGGGCCCCCCCCCTTCGTTAGCATGGTTTTCCCAGCCACCCCTCCAAGCCTCGGCCACCTTCCCCACGCTACCAAACCCTTGACCAATGCATGAAACAGTGAGAAGTGCGGTACGAGTCCCTGTCCCCACAATAACCCTCAATACCCATGACCCTGATCATATAATCCTCGCTATCACAATCCAGGTAATCGTGTGTACGGAGCAAGATTTTGCAATCTCCATTATCAGGCATATCCTCGATCCCTGACATGCATCAAGCAGAGCCTTCCTTCACGACAGAACCCAACGCTCACCGTGTTGTAAGGGATGATATCCGGGGTTGCATCCCGTACCTTCATGCGGCACAGCATCTTGTAGGCCTCTTGGAGCCGCGTCTTACGCAGAGCTGTGCAGGAGGGGTGGTGTAGTGAGTGCGTCAGGGACCTAGCCTTTGTAGCATATCATCCGAGCAGGTCGTAGCGGTGGCCGACCCTGGCTCGTCCGCAGACGCTTGCCTTAGATCCTGTAGAATTGACGTCGGGGCGAGGCCGACGGTGAGAGGCGGTTGAAGAGGGAGTAACGCTACGGCAACGTTGCCAGAGCGGCGAAGGCTTGGCGGAGAAGTTTGGGCGCGACGGGATCGTGAAGCCAAAGGAGGCGGAAGACTTGAGGAGGGCGAGGGCGAGCCGGAGGGAGGAGGGGTGGTCGGCGAGTTGCGGAGAGAAGGCGACGGAAAAGCTTTGGGCTGGGAGGGGA
>PYDT01002089.1:0-25987 GCA_004837865.1 Musa balbisiana
GCCAATCCATCAGCAATAAACGGAAGCGCGGCAGAAATCAGTGATTCAGTTAAGTTCCTCGCACAAAAAAAAAAGGAGAAAAATGGTTAAGGACAATCAGCCAATGAATTATTACTCATTTTTTTTCATTACGATCCAGCGGTCCGAAGTAACTAAAACTCCGAATTGAAAGATAAGATTTACTAAATACTGATCAAATTCCTCACAACTATCTCGTTTTCACCCATAATGGCGTTTTGGTAAATTCCAGATGCATCCAGTTTCGAACTATTGATTTTCTTGTTTTCGAACCACATCTTTCAGTTCATTCTTCGTTCTTTACTACCCCATTCGTGAGTCATCTCTTTGTTCATTCAATCCACAATACAGACAAATAGAAGGACTAGAATTGAAATCCGTCCTAAATGAGTGTGACTAAATTCAGTGTGAGCTGCATCAATATCACTCAAATTAATCTACCATAAAATTAATACCATCCAAATCAATATCAATATATCAATATTTGATTAATATAAAAGTATGTAGTGTACCAGATCAATATATAGTAATTTAATACCAATAATTCCGATAATCTATTATAATGATTTATTAACTACTCTTTTGATACGTAGATATTTTCATATGAATTTAATATTGCTATTAAACAATATATAAACGAATTATTAATGTTACCTATACTTATTTTATTACTTATATTTATTTACTTCTTTTTTTATTTATTTATTATTATATTTATTATATTATTATTAATTATCTTATTTATAGGATTATATTATGTATAGTATTATATTATGATTACAGAGTAGAATTATGATGTATAAAAAAAAAATAGTAATAGTAGTATAATAGTAATAGTATGTAATTAAGAATAGCATGTAAATTGTGTACTATATGAATGTTATATATGATGATAGGGATAAGGCCTTATTCTATGAATATCTAATGCATTCTAATAGGACATATAATTTGTTTTCTTCATAACGTAAAAACGTAAACCCCCCCGCATTTTTTTTAGATTAATCGATTTCTAGAATCATCCTATAAACATAACCTGGGTCCGATCTATATAACCTTAACATACATCTGTATATACTCCCCCCCCTTCTTTTTTTTTTATCATTCTGTAATCCGTCCATCTTTCTCCTAACACCTCCTAAGTCCTTAGTAATACTTATTATTTTCCCCACCAATTGGATTATCTTGAACCATGCAAGAATTGGGATAAACTTACGATAATAGATAATACAAAAAGACTATTTTGAAAGCTAGTCATGATGAACCCTCCATGGCTTCACTATATACCCCAGCTACGTTTCAAATACTAGCTTGAAATACACTTGTAAATATCCAGAAACTGGACAGGTATAGGAACTACTGGAAGGACTAAAGAAACAAGAACGACAACTACGAATTCATCATCCACTATATGTCCCGAAATTCGAAAACTAAGAGTAAGGGTTTTGGAATCTTCTAGGATGTTAATTGGTAACAGTATTGGAGTGGTGAATGTATTTCCCAAAATAACCCCATGCCTTTTTGCGAAGACCCGCATAAAAATATTCGACTGACGGTGAGTAAAGCTAAAGCAACAGTAGTATTTATATCATTCGTGGCGCAGCTACTCCCATGAGGTAACTGTATAATTTTCCAAGTAAAAGAGCGCCTGACCAGTTTAGAAACGAGAGTTGAGAGCAACAAATCAATGAACACATAGTTCCAATAAAGGGAACCCAAGACCATATTCTCTTCCAATCTGGGTTTGCTCAAGGCTCGAATAATTCAGGCAATTGAGAGAATCTGACGCCGGTCGAGGTTTGTGGATTCCAACAGCAGGAGCACCGAACCAATAAGTAGGCCAATTACACCCCAGAAGTGATAATACTGGGCATTTGGACTTGTAAACCTTCCTATTTGCCAATAGAAATGTTGGGCCTACTTCGACACCCGTATTCGTATAAAACCCCTGGATGTTTTACATGGAACATGGTATAAACAGTCTATGGTCCTCTAACAAATAATTGAACTTCAACAAAGAATTATTTTGTGTCAACTCATCTCGTTCTCACTCACCCCCTTGAATCACTAATTGTATTCATCAATCGTATATTTAGGATATACGAAATTACTAGGCCTGACCAAAAGACATCAGCATAACATCAGACAATTTATCACTAGGCCAATTTCCATTTTGTTTTTTTCGTTTTTTAATTCAGAATAGTACCCTACCAATAAGTATAAAATCCCAAATAATTAACTAATTATTCGTATCAGAATCCGATTTCTTATATAGCTACACACGGCCCTCCAATTGCGGATACTCATTTTGTTTAAGAACCAATCGGATTGAAGCTATCAGCGCATCATTGGCTGGGAATCGCAATATCTGCGAGATCTCGGGTCCAATTTGTAGCGATTAACAAATCGTCCGGAAATCCCTAATTACACATTCCGAAGAGCCCTATATTTCGGCTTTGCTGATCAACGTGATCACAATCTCAGCGCCAATCCGTCATTATTTGAATTACCGCCGAGAATGTTTGCTACGTCAGATCGTTTTCCCATCTTCACCTGCTTCGGCATCTCTTTTGGTGAAGACGGTTGATTGTCCCCCCTCTGTTGTTCTGCTCTTAAATCCCTGCGAACTTTTGAAGTCTCGTTTCCGTAGTCGCCACTATTCGTTTTAACATACCCTACGGCCATTTTTTATTTAACCTAATGACACCGTCCCTTATTGCAGCTGCTGCTACGGACTTCCCTTCATGCTCTGATTTTTGTGTACTCACAACGATGAAAGAAGTTTTTTTTCCCTACGATGCTGCATCAAAAACTAAGATCACCAGGCTTCCTGATAAAAACGAGCCGGCTAGTGAGATTTGTATATTAATACCCTTACGGCTTTTGCAGAGATTAAGGGGCCATTCTAGGCTTCCTTTCTTAGTACCATGACCAAAATGCACTCCGGCCTCCGATCATCTCTTCCAATTGCTGTTCCAATATCTTCTTGTCATTGTTTCCCCACACACTCCTTTTTGGGTTTTTTCTGTTTTTTTTTTAACTTTTAACAAAGAGACGAGGTACTTTGAAATAAATATTGTTCCGATGGAACCTTCTACGGGACTAACCTGTTGAACATGGTACAACCCCCCACCCCCCACCATTAATGTCTTTTAATTAACTTATTTTTTTTTAAACCAAAGCAATACTCTGACATATAGTTACGTTAAAAGACAGATAGAAAAGTGAAAAGAAGTTAAAGAAAAGATCGCTCTTAGGAATCATGAAATCGCGGTAAACATGTTCTGATGTCTCATGGAAAATGGACGTAAGAACAAAATAATTCTCTATGCGTTGTAACAAAATATGCTTCATTTCCAACGATAGATTATTCTTTTGTGATTCCAAATAAATGGCTCTTGTCGTGCCTTGAACGTGCACTAATTTTTGAAGCCGGTACCAAAACAGGTATAATCCCACCCAGAACAACGTTCTCTTCAGGCCTTTCAACCAATCAATACGACCCGTAGAGCCAGGTTTGCTAAAACTCGAGCGGTTTACTTGAAAACTGCTTTCGGATTATGAAACTTTGAGTATTCAAAGAGGCCCTCGTTATTCACAATCGGATTGCCGCAAGGATACGCTTCGTCCCAAAGCACGGCCCCGCTCGTTCGCTCGAAACAATCCGATTAATTCCCCAGGTGAAAAAAAGTAGACATTCCATCTTCTGAAACCAAAAATTTTGATGTTACTTGAGTACAATAATCTCTATATGTCTATTAGGATCGTACCCCCTGGGACGATAAACCCTTGGATTTTATTAACCAAAGAGATACGACTTTGAACTAGGTTAGCTCCGCTGATCAAAGATCCCCAGGGGATCCAAGAATTTTGGTATACCTTCTTCCAACCTTCAACTTCCTTTCGATGTTTGCTCGTATGAATCAATAGAACGTATTCTAAGATTTGTTCCCCTTTTGGGAAAGACCTTGCGTATGTCACCAGATCTCGATTTTAGATATAAGACAACTAATGATCTCCTCGTAAAAGATTTCTCCATATTGGCCCTGAAACAGTAGCTCCTGGAGTGGCCAAATAGGGCTTAGCCGATCTTATAACTAAGAAGTCCACATGAACAATTAGATCTGACCAGATTTTTTACGTGTGGTTCGTATTTGAATAGAAATACATTTTCACAAAAAAATTGTCCAATACTAATGTTTGTAGATGTCTCTTCCATAATCGTGATGGAGAATAGTGCCAATTCAAATGGAATGGATTCAAAATTGATGTTACTAAGCGACGGACAGAAAGAACAGCAAGCGAAATCTGTAATTCCTCATCCTCAAATCACCCTTCCTGGCGTATCGGTCTCACAAATAATAATTTATAGTAAAGTGTAAATATATTCGAAAAGCAAGGCCAATGTCCAAGTTTTACAAGTTCAGTTAATAAATAAGAAAGATTCCGGTACTTTTGTCTATTATTTCTAATTAAACAAAGGCTTTCGCAAATAAAAGCGCTACGCCACGACCAGTCGTAATTGTTAAAGCTTCCATAAAAGCTAGACTAAGCAATAAGTACCTCGTTTTTACCCTCTGCTTCTGGTTGTCTCGCATACCTTCTACAGCTGGCCTGACAGCAGTACCTTGACCACTCCAGTCCCATCAAACAAGCCCCACGCCATCCAGCGCAATAAACGGAAGCGGCCGAAATCAGTGAGTCATGGGAAGTTCCTCGCAACAAAAAAAAAGAAATGTTAATGATACCATGGAACCAATGAATTATTACTCATTTTTCATTAAGACCAGCGTTCCGAATTAACTAAAAACTCCGATTGAAAGGATAATATTAACTAATTACTGAGCGAATCATCACCAACTATCTCGTTTTTACCCATCTGAGTTTTTGTAAATCCCTATGCATACAGTTCTAACTATGTAATTTCTTGTTTCGAACCACTCTTTTCCATTTAATTCTTACGTTCGTTACTACACCATTCTTGAGTTCATCTCTTTGTTCATTCAATCCACAATCACAGACAAATAGAAGCGACTGATATTGAAATCCGTCTAAGAGTGTGACTAATGCAGTGTGAGCCTGGTCAATCACTATCAATCCAATTAATCCCATATAACATTACTACCAAACAACTCAATATCAATATATCAATATGTGGAATATAAAAGTATGTATATTACCAATATCAAATAGATAGTAATATTAAGACTCAATATTCTAGATAATATAATTATCCTGATTGATATTAACTCCAATACTTATTGATACTTAGATATTTTAACATATGAATATTAATATTAGCTATTTAAACAATATTAACTAATTAATTAATGTTAACTATATCTTTTTTATTATTATATTATTTACTATATTATTTATTTATTTAATTATTATACTTTTTATACAGTATTCTTTATATTATATTAGTATTATAGATTATATTTAGGTATAGGATAATTATGATTATAAAACGAGTAACAGTTATGATTCTAAATATAGTAATATTATGTCATATAGTTAATAGTATGTAATTTACGTATAGCATGTATTATGTAATATACGTGATGTTATTAGGATGATATGGATAGGCCGTAATATGAACTAATGAATTCTAATGTCTTCTAATGCACATATATCTTTGTTTCTTCCATAACGGAAAAACGAAACCACCCGCTTTTTTTTAGATTAAATCGGATTCTAGAATCATTCCTAGAAACTAACGGGGTCCGAGCTTGATAACATTCATACATCTAGTTAACCTCCCCAACCCTTCGTTTTTTTTTCTACAATTCTGTCATTACCGTCATCATTCTTCTCCTAAAACTCTAAGTCATAGTAATCCTTATATGTTCCCCAACCAATTGGATTATCTTGACCCATGCAAGAATGGGAATAAACTTACTTAATAATAATAGCAAAAAGACATATTTGAAAGCTAGTCGATGACCCTCCATGGCTCACCTATATAGCCGCAGCTAACTGTTGCAAAATAAGACTTGAATACCACTTGTAATAATTCCAGAAACATGACATGTACAGAACTACTGAAGGGTACTAAAGCAACAAGAACACAACTGACTCAATTTCATCAGCCAATAATTCCGAAAAGTCGAAAACTAAGAATAAGGGTTTGTTTTTTGTGAAATCTCTAGGATGGTAATTGGGAAAAGTATTGGAGTTACGGTTGCATTGTATTTCCCAAAATAACCCCATCCTTTTTGCTAAGACCCTCAATAAAAATATGCGACTGCCGTGAGTCAAAGCTAAGGCCAAGTATTTATATCATTCGTGGGCTCAGCTACCCCCCATGGTAACTGTATACTTTTCCAAGGTAAAGAGCGCCTGCTGACCATTAGAAACAAAAAAACTAGGAACATATTCAATAAAGGAACCCAGGACCATTTCTTCTCCAATCTGGTTTTGCCCAGTCTCGAATAAATTCAAGCGACATCCTTCGAATACATTCTGACCGCCGGTCGGAATGGTTTGTCGGATTCCGACAGCTATATCACCGATACCTAATAGATAGTCAATTACGACCCAATAAGTGCTACAGTCTTGGACATGGACTTGTAACCTCCTATTTTCGAATAGGAAATGTTGGCCTACTTCTACACCCGATATATCGTATAACCCCTTGCGTGTTTTAATGAACATGGTATAACATTCATCGTGGTCCTCTAACAAAATTGACTTCAAAAAGAACTTATTTTGATGCAACCCTCTCTTTCTCAACTCCCAACTTGACCACTAATTTATTCATCAATCGTATATTTAGATTCAAGAAATTACTAGGATCCCAAGAAATCACCTAACATCATAACATATTATTCCAATAGGCCACATTTCCGTTGGTTTTTTTTCTTTTTAATTCAAGAAATTAACTCGATCCAATAAATCGAAATCCCAAAATACTTTAACTATGATTCTTAATCTAATCAAATGCGATGTTCTTATATAGCGACACGCCCTCCCAAATTGCGGATACTAATCTGTTAAGAACCATCGATTGGAAGCTAAGCGTCATCATTGGCTTGTCGAAATATCTGCGAGATCGGGGTCCACAATTTTGTATCGATTAAACAAATCGTCGGAAATCCCTAGAATTACACATTCTCGAAGAGCCATATATTCTTCTTGCTGACAACGATGATCAACAATATCAGGCAATCCCGTCATATAGTTATACCGGGGGGGGGCCGAGAATATTTTCTAAGCAGATAATTTTTCTCTACACATTGTCGGCCTCTCTTTTGGGAAACGTTGAGTTTTTTCCCCATCTGTTTGTGTCTGCCTCTTAAATCCCTGAACTTTTGAAGTATCGTTTCCGTGTAGACCAATTCGGTAACATACCCCGAGCCATTTTTTATTAACTACTGCACGCTACCGGCCCTTATTGCAGCTACTACTGACATCCAGCTGCTTTTTTTTGTACCAACAATGAGAAGTTTTTTCCCTACTGCTGCATCAAAAACTAAATCCACGGCTTCTGATAAAAACGAGCGTTCTAGTGAGATTTGTACTATGCATACTTTACGCTTTGCAGAATGTAAGGGTCCCCGATCTCCGATTCATTCTTAGTACCATGACCAAAATGAACTCCGCCCCTCAGCTCTTCCAAATTGATGTTTCCAATATCTTCTTGGTCAGTTTCCCCGAAAAAAAACCCTTCCTTTTTGTTTTTTCGTTTTTTGTTTTGTTACACTTTTTACAAAGAGAACGAGGACGTTGAAAATAAATAATTGGTCCGATGGAACCTTCTACCGGAATAACCGTTGATACATGTATCAACCATTAATGCTTTGCTGTACTTTCTTTTTTTTTACCAATCAATACTCGACCAGATAGTTAGTTAAGAGACAGATAGTGAAAATTGAAAAGATCAGTTAAAGTAAAAGAATCTGCTCTTAAAATCATGAAATCGCGTACACTGATTGTATCTGATGTCTCATGGTGGGACGTAAGAACAAAAATAATTCTCTATGGTTTAACAAAATATCTCATCATTTCCAAAGCGAATAGATTCTTCTTTTGATTTCCAATAAATGCTCTTGTCTTGCCTTGCACTGTGGCGTCACTAATTTTTTGAAATCCGTACCACAGGTATAATCCCCCCCATAACAACGTTCTCTTTGATGCCTTTCAACAATCAATACACCCCGTAAAGCGACGTTTGCTAAAACTCGAGCGGTTTCTTGAAACTTGCTTCGGATATGAAACTTTGAGTATTCAAAGATGCCCTCGTCTATTCCATAGATGGCCCTGATAAGATGCGCTCGTCCAAGCACGCCCGCTCTTTCCGCTCGCAACCATCCTAGTAATTTCCCCATGTGACAAACATTAGACTTCCATCTTCTGAAACCACACTTTGATGTTACTTGACGTACACTAAATCTCTATATGTCTATTAATGATCTTTACCCCCTGTGATCGATAAACTTTTGGATTTATATAACCAAAGATTACAACTTGAACTATGTTAGCTCCGCTTGAAATCACGAATCCCCAGGGTCTTCCACGAATTTTTGTAATTAAAAAAAAACCTTTTTTTCGTTCCAACCTTCAACTCTCCTTTCGAGGTTCATCGTATTGATCATAGAACGTACTTCTAAGATTTGTGTCACTGTTGTGAAGCCCTTTTTTTGGGGGCGTATGTCACCAGATCTCTTTTTTCATATCATAAATGTAACTAATTATCTCCTTCGGAAAAGATTTCTCCATAATGGCCATGAACAGTACTCCTGAGTGGCCAAATCGGGCTTCGCCGGATCTTATAACTAAGGAGTCCACATGAACCATTATGTCTACCAATTTTTGCTACTGTGTGGTTCGTATTGACTAGACATACATTTCCCAAAAAATTGTCCAATCTAATTTTTGTAGATGTCTCTTCCCAATAATCGTGATGAGAAGTGCCAATTCAAATGGAATGGATTCCAACTATGTTTCCTGCATGGATCGGGATTATAAATCCTCCATTTCATCTATTAAACAGTATTAAGTACTTGAATTACTTGGAAAGTCTGTTGAAAATTGGTCAAGTATCAAATATCTTTAACAAGATCTGATTATAAGTATTAAATGGTAAGATAATAGAATTTGCTAGTTTAGGTAAATAGGGCCTAAGGACCCAGCCAATCCTTAATTGGATTATGGGATCCGATTCTTTTGTCATATTGTTAGATTTTGGAACCATTGAATGGGCCAAATTCGAAAACAATTGCATGTGCAACATTCTCAAGATTGCCGTCCTTATTTCGATTTAACAATGTACGCAATAGTACCTTTCTGTGGGTAGTGATTGAATCCTGGCCTTGTCAAAAAGGAATTGATATTTGTGCGATCCTAATCCATTATCGGAATCAATCTGAAGTCCCTAGTCAAGATCGTTTCCGTTAAACGAAAGTGTACTTGACTCAACTCCATGCTTATGAATCTCGAATCAGACATTTGTTCTTACCTCAACAGGTAAGCGTTGCACCTCTTCCGGAGACCTTTTTGCTCTTTATCCATTCATACTAAGCAAGGTCCGAACTAGTGAATACTTGTGTGAGAAATTCCTCGAATTGACTTGCCATTTCCAATGAGGATATTGACAACTCTAAGTGGACATTATCCTTTTCCGCCGAGACTTGAGGAACAAGTGTGCTAATTTATGCCCTCAGCTTATTTCATATGGGACTACGGTTCGAACCAAAACAAAATACTTTTTCTGTGGTAGGTTTGATCCGTTGGACATAATCCCATTTTTCCATTTTTTTGATTGCCTTAGAATTTTTTTTTTTTCTGTTTCCAGTTGGTATCAAATTCGCTGTGCCTGGATATCTTATCTGCCTCTCCAGGAAAATAATCTCCGGAAAATCTTTTTAGTTCAACTATGTTTTTTTTTTTCTCTCCACTCGGACTAATCCGCCTACTCGACTTCTGTATTTTAAAGCGGTTGTTGAATCTACTCCAATGAATACTATTGTTCCGGCCATTATCGACGAAGATCCGGTAAGATAGGCACTTCTTCGAGAATGAAAAAACCGATCTACTTTCGTTTGGTATTCCGGACTAACTTCTTTTGGTTCCTCGATACTCACAAATCCTCTTTTTTTATGATTGAATTACCTCTTACGGTTTCCATATTTATAATCCCGACTTGCTTCTTCTGTATCGTGGATCATCAATACGCCAGAATCTATTTCTCGTAAATACCCTGTTTTGGTATGTCGATCTGAATACAAAACAGGGTATTAGTTCTTTCTCTCGGTTCTTGATTGTATTGTAATGGGATGACTGATCCTATTTCTTCGCTTTGTTCGCCAAGAAATATAAGAATTCCCTTGTAATAGAAGGATATATGAAAGTCCCAATGACCATAGACATCGTTTGATCAGGTCATTATTGAATAGTCAATATTTTGCTTATCTTTTTTACCAGAAGTACCAACAATTTATGTCTTATTGACCATTAGTCATTGATGGTCGGAGATATATCTTTCTTCGACAGAAAAAGAATAAACATTCATGTGATCTGATCTTGTTGAGCGTAAAAAGCCACTATACTCGATCGGCCGGACCTCCCGCTAATTCCATAAATGACTCGTTTTGATAATCATGAACATTCCCATATGTATCTTCAGGTGCATGGTGGACATCGGTACTCCTGTCCTTTCTCCTCTCTGATTTCCAGAATAATATGTTTTCTGTACCTTCTCTTAAAATGAAAGTGGACGTTTCCAGCACGAATCGCAGAATCACTGGTTCTGATTTCTACATATTGATTATTTTGAACTAATAAAACTTTTTTGTGTAATATTTGACATATGTCGAATATCCCGACTCTCATGTTACATACAAGTACTAATAAGCACATAACTACAATCCAGGATGCCCATGTACGGGTACGGTGGTATAACCAATCCTCATTGAAATTTATTTTTCCATTAGAACGGAGCTCGTACATGCTCGGCAGTACCGCCTGTGAATACTCCACCGGTATGAAAATTCTTAATGTTAGTTGATTCCTGGTTCCCCACTTGATTGACCCCATAAATACCTACAGCTTCTCCCAATTCGACAGTCGCCATGATAGGACTCCCGTGACCAACATAATTGGCAGATCCACAGAGTGTACTCCTCAAGTAGAAGTATGGGGGGGGGGTTCGTAATATATATTGGCTGGCTCGAAAGGTTATAATCGATTTGACAGAGTCCAATCCCAATCTTGATTTCGAGTGGCAGGCACGTAGACCGATATATATATCGTCTGCTAATACACACCAATCAACCACTGTTTGGACAAAATTTTTTTTGCCGTCATCCCAGTTCGAGGCTCACGGAAATACCTCGGATAGTGCCACAATCTGTTCGACGTACAATAGATGTTTGAACTACTCAACAAGTCTACGTGTGAGTAATCCAGCATCTGAGGTTCGGACAGCAGTATCTACACCCTTTGCGGCTCCCTAACAGAAATTCTATATTCTGTCAAAGAAATCCTTCACGTACAATTGCTTTGAATGGTAAATCAATCATTTGTCCCGTGGGGATCCGACACTTAATCCTCTCATACCTACTAATTGGTGTATCTGAGATGCTTTTCTCCTCTAGCTCCCGAAAAGGACATTAGATATACTGGATTAGAGGATCAGTCCTCCGAAAATTAGATTCATTGCTTGCTCAAATATTAACTTGTAGCTACCATTCGCATGGATTGACTATTTTTCTACCGCGTGTACTTCCCATAATGATGGTGTTTTATCCAATAAAACTTTGTTGTTCAGACGTCTTGGACTAACCATCCCTTATAAGGGATTGTTAAAAGATCATCATCCTAATAAATAATGTGCAGTGGCTTGTTGGAAACCCAAAGTCTTTACCTTGATCCAAGATAATGTGATGTATTTGCCATTCCGAAATGCACTATTAACCTGCTAATAAGTCGTTCATAACAGTTTCCTTTTCACTTTATTGTGAACGATCCAGATCGGCCCGTTCTGCCATAATACAGTACCCTCTTATTTAATGCGGCTAAGTATGATTCGACAATAGGACCTGAGTAGTGCTTCGAAAACTTTCCTTTCTCAATCTCAATCTTGATTCCGCAGAATTAAGAAATTATGATACCTTGAAATTGGGGAGACCCGAATTCCATGGGCACGAACATCGCCTATCTGAATTTCCTTAGTTAGATAGCGTATGATAGCTCGACAAAACCCCTGTATGGCTTCTTTCTCTTTCCCGATAAAAAGAAATATGACCAATAGTCGTTCGAAATGTTATACAACGGATTTCCTTTGTTACACTTCCTTCTATCTATTAGATAGGTGCCCATAAATCGCAGATAATTACCCAAAGATTCATATTGAACTTCGATGGAACTTCTCCTTGAGCCAATGACACACGTTGTCTAGTCTCCATCGGAGCCACAAAGGATATCTAAACTAATTTCGGTTCTGTTGATTAAGCTCCAGTGCATCAAGGAACTAAAAAAATAGGTTCTTTCTTTTTCGTATACCTAGAGTCATTTTTTTATTGTCAACCTTTTTATATTTTGGAGTTTTCCCCGCACTATCTCTATAATGGATTATCGATTTGCCCAAATACCTCGACGATTCCGATCGTTAATAAGATAGAGGTCCCGATAAGCATATCTTGAGTTGGTACGGAAATAGGATCCCAATAGCTGGAGAACAAAGATTCATAGGAGAAACTACGTAAACGAGCCTCCGCTTGAGCTTCAAAGATAAAGGGTCACATGAACACCATTTGATCCCCATCCAGTCTGCATTGAAGCCGTACAAACTAATGGATTTAACAAATAGGCGCGTCCTCACCACTAAAACGGGTGGGAACGCCCTGTAGCCTAATCGGTGCATGGTGGGTGCTCTATCATAATACAGTATGCCCCCGCATAACGTTCTTGAAGTATTTCATACAATGGGTTCTTTTCCCCGAATTGTTACGTAGCAAATTCCTATGGTTGAAGCAACATGTTGTCTGATTAGACCTCGATTACAAATGTTTTGGAAAAGCTCTATTCTATTTCTCGAGGTAATCCACACTGATGTAATGAACATCGAAGGACCCACGACAATGACGGAACGTCCCGAATCAGTCCACCGTTACCACGCATAGTCCTCACGTGAAATCTTCCCCTTTGTCCTGCATTACCTCTGAAACTGAACTTGTAAACTTTATTTATGACCACCCTCATTGGTTGCCTCTCACGGATCCCTTATCAAGAGTGTTTATCCACGGCCTCTGTACCAATTTCTCCTGACCGACTTACTCATTCCCTGGCGTAGATTCACTTTGTTGCTAATAGATCGGTAAGAGTCTATTCCGATATGATACTCGTCTATAGAGTTCATTAATAGCCGAACTCATTGTTTACCCCCATTCTAAGCTGGTGATTGGTTCTCGAACTCCGGGAGGAAGAACGGTAATAGCCCAAAACCATCCGTTCTGGTTTCTACAATTTGTTCGAATAACAATTGTTTATGCTAATGCCATGCGCTATACTACAACCAAAAAATCTTTCTTCTTCTAATTTTTTCTATCTCCCATCTCTTTCCAGTGGACCCCCTCCTCCCCTAATTCCTTTCCATTCTATCTATGAATCTACCTGTATATAAGTCGCATCTGAATTCGCTAATTTTTCTCTGATAGCACCTTTGCTCCTGTAAGATTTCTCGATTTCGAAATGACTCGAAGCCTTTGGGTAGTAAAAAAAATGGTACTTGCGTATTTCCGCAGATTTGGATTTCTATTCAATAAATCCTCGGTATCGTAAGAAAGTAGGTTTTTTCCTATCGGGCCTGCATAAGAAAATCGGATATTTTTCCTGTAGGATTGGATTCCCCTTTTTAAAATCGGACGTGAAGGTTTCCTTTTCATCCGGCTCAGAGTAGTTACCTCCAAAAAGGGCCTTCTTCCTTTATTTTACAAGTTTGTTCGTAAAACCCTACAAACAAAGACCACCTACCCTTACTCCAGTTCCCACAAGGATCCAACGATTTCATTCTTCTTTTTTTTTACTTTATTGTCCGAATTACTTATGACAAATAAAATGTAGGATTTTTGAGTATCTACTTCCCCGTCAAATTAATGAATCCCCTTAAAAGATACTTTGGACCCGTACGGGATTTACTTTTGTCTATATATCGTTTCTATTTCGTCCTTTGGTCCCTACTCACCTCGATGGTTATCCCCGATGCCCCTTTAAGCATATATGCGATAGTAGACCTTCTGGAACCATGCTAATTTGCTCGCTTAAACAGAATCTCTCTATCAAGAATGGAATAGCTGATTCCCCAAATAATACTGTTTTTTCACAGGTATACTAGCATTCCTATTTATTACGGGAATCGTGACCATGGATCAATTCCCCTTGCATTGGGAAGTACATTGCAATTACACCTATATTCTGAGTTTCGTGTTCTTTACTTCTCCCTAAACACATGTCAAGCCGTGGGCACCCCATCCGGATTAATTGGATGCAGTTTCTCATCCGAAGCTGTAAACGAACATTTGTATCAATCACACATCTGTCATAACTAGGCTTCTAATTCCTTAAGGGGTTTATTCTAAAAGACATTCGCGATTATAACTTAGGAAGAACGTTTCAAATACCACACATGAGTCACTGACATGCGACTTTGATGTATCCCATTTGATAAATCTTCGTATTCCGCGAATCAACATTCCACCCCCGCATTGTTCACAAATTTCGGGTCTTCTTTTCTGTCAGGCTCCAATCACTCGATAATTTCCACAAGCACAAATTCCACTTTTTTTATGGGCCCCAGAGATTCTTTTCACAAAACACTCCATCGGTTTTCTGGTTATTTGGTCCTTATCATGAAACGTATAGGCTTTGTCACCGTCTCCAACTATCTCTCCATTAGGAAAATTTTGTTGCAGCAAGCCTTTTTTTGTTGAGGAGAAACTCGTCCAAATTCGAAGTTGTTTATGTTTATACCGGTCAATCATAGAATAAAATTCTGATTCTCGTCAAGTCTTCCTTCCTATTAATCTGAAGTTCTTCCTCAGATACAGGTAATGAGTCAGGTTCTAGAGCCTAAAGATCGTAGTTCTCGAAACGAGCAATCGAAAAGATTCTGGAGCATCTTCTGGGTTAGATATCCTTCCTCCATGATCGTAGCAACCAAGTACTCCTTGGCAGCTCTATAGGAATCAGATTTATAAGTAAGTCTCTCTTGTAAAATATGAGCAACCCCAAAAGCCCTCTAGAAGCCCAAACTTTCCTTTTCCCCTACCTTCGTTGTCCCCCCCTTCTTCGCCCTTCCTCTAAGGGTTGTTGTTACAGTTGCGTAATGTCCACTAAACTTCCCATGGATTTTATCATCAACTTGATGAATTAAAGTTTAAAAATATAGGACTTTCCTATTAAACGTTTGTTCAAAAGGATTTCCTGTTCTTCCATCAAATATTTCTGCTTTTTTCCCGGGAGGAAAATATTCGGTTCAAATACCCAGATGATTTTTTGTTTGTCTTACTGGCTTCATATAATTCGGCAAACACTAGTTTTCTTCGAAGCCTCTCGCTCAATCTCTCATCAAAAGGTGTCTATTCCTATAATGTCTCTTTAGCAGATTCCCCCCGCTACCCGAAGCGAGCATTCAATATCTGTCCGCACATTCATTCGTGATGGTACTCCTAATGGGTTGAAACCATACACAGGTGTTCCATCTTGCAAATAGGGCATATCTGCTGGCAAAATTTTTGAAATGATACCCTGTATTCCCACCATGTCTCCAGCTACTTTAGCACCTACTTTGATTTCACGTTTCTGTGAAATATATACACGAATCATTTCCGAATCATAACATGGAACACCTTTTTTTTCCGGATCCACTCAATCATAACGCGACCTCTTCTCCGCCTATAGGTAGTTTTAGAGAAGTTTCTTTTTGCAGTGGATACCTGAATTCCAAGTATGGCTCCAATAGCTATCTCTGGAGCAATACGTCATTCGTTTGCTGTCCTTAGGTGTTAATTTACCACTATCAATACACCTGTCTCTACCCAAGAATCCAAGCAGCACAACTCTCATTCTGTCTAAACATCATTGCGGAGTACATGAGCCTCTCTATATGTGGTATTCTCCTTAGTGATTCTTTCGGGTCCTTGGCTTCGTCACATGAGTCCTGAATTTCATATTTTCCCGGAGTGAAAAGAAGTATAAATATCTTCTTATACCCGACGTTCGCTAATTAGTACGCGCGTCTTCAGAATTTGTACCTTCCCCTGGCATATAAGCTACTAATACGTTGTTTTTCCTAAGCAAGTTCCCCCCA
This sequence comes from Musa balbisiana, assembly GCA_004837865.1. NCBI lineage: Eukaryota > Viridiplantae > Streptophyta > Magnoliopsida > Zingiberales > Musaceae > Musa > Musa balbisiana. Next base: position 16,325 of record PYDT01002089.1, read on the forward strand.
ACTGTAGCCGCACCGTCTTCTAGATTTGTCCCTTTTTAATGCCTTTACCCGGCGCGGAACCTGAGGCTTTGATGCTACAGTATATTTTGTTTGAACGTTTGATAGATAACTATGGTATACTTATACTTATAGTAGTGTCCCCACTACTTGATAAAAGATCTTGTGAGGGTCAGTATAAATGATCTTTCCCTCGTGTGTGCTGCTATAGCGGAAACCCCCCGCATCTAGAGCCGTTTGGCGGTTTCCAGCTCCGTTCCAACATGCCCCTTCTCGGACTAGAAGCGGAACTGCTTGGCGCTGCATATTGAACTCATTAAAAGCCCGATTCGATCATTATGCTCGACTAAAAAGGAATGAGGGATAGCCCCATAGAAAAATATTGGAAGGGAAAATACTTCCTGAGATGAATCTGTTTCCCTGCAATAGTCGGAACTCTTGACTGTATCTCGGGCTGGAACAACCTGTTCTTCCTGATACCCCGATTCAAGCGCCAAATGAATTTCCTGCTGCCAACATTATATATTCACTCTTCTACGTTTGGTGAAATAAACTATCTGTGCCTTCTTTTGATCTTTCCAGATCTTTCATAATGGACTCTCTATCTGATTCCCCAATGACCAATCCTCACATGACAATGGCTAGGTCCATAATCCACATTGTCCTTCGGACGTTGTCCATGGGCCAAATCGTCCATATGGCTTAGGATGAATATCGCGTATCCGAAACTATCAGTTCGCCCGTCAATCTCCAGACCCAATACTCAATTTTCGCCCATGACCGATTTGTGTCAATGGATTCAGTTCGATTCAAAAACTTGAGCATAAGGATGTAGGCCAAAAACGATTCATATAGTGGTCTGTTATAAGTTGAAGTTACCCAAATTTTGAGGAGTCGGTATCAATTTAATGCCGAATTGCTCCGCATATAGTTACCGAACCCCGCATTTTCTCAAACGAACAAGAGCCATTCCGAACTTGATCCTGTAACAGATCCGCTATAGAAAACGAATTCCGCTTATTTTTCAAGTGTTCAACATTATCGTCAAGTGTACCCACTTCCAAATTCATTCCGATCAAATGAATCTCGCAGCCGCCACACATCCGTGGGAAAAAATGTATTTGTTCTGATGTATGATCAAGATTCCAAGTCTCCGGTCATATTTCGTCGACCCGACTCCTTTCTCTAAGTCCATCTTTGTTGAAAAAAATTTCTTTTTGTAATTCTTTACATAAAGACCAGAAAATACCGCAAGATCCCCTGCCTTACCAAGCCATTTGTTGATAAAAAAAAAACACAAAAATTCCAAAATATGCATTTTCTTTTGACCCAATCTTTTTTTTCTCCTTATCATTCGGGAAAGACAAGAAAATTTCAGGCTGTAACCAACATTATTCTAGAATTTCTCTTAGATTCGCACACCTCATAGCTATGATGAATTAGAATCGCTATTTTTTGTTTCCCTACTTTACACGTGCCCATATCCTTTGCTTTTCTATCAATTTCGAATTCACGATCTTCTCTCCCAATCTGATATTATTTGTGCTGGTTAGGACGAGAAATTCCGTTTATGGTCCAATTCTGAACGGTAAGTAAATACCGCGGACTTTGGCATATATTTTGTTGATTCCCAATTCTGATATTCCATTTACTATAAAGGTCCAGGGAAATTCATTAGGGGAATGTTTCCAATAAACCACGGTTTGTTCTTCGCATATCTCGACCGGTTTTCCAAATTATCCCTGCGGGTACATATATATTCAAGAAGATATTTGAGTGATTCATACCCAGCATTCTCTCTTCCGTTTATCAAGGTTTCTACCAATTGCTATCTTTCCACAAATGAATTTAAATTCAATTTCTGATCTTGTATCTTCAATTTTTTGGAACTTATGTAACTCTCGTCAGGCCCTATTAATGACCTCAAAATCCTCAAATGGATCTGACTAAATTCCAGGTCCTTGGGGACATTCCCCATTTCCATCATTCGAGCATTCTAATCTAAGTTTTCCTGTTTTGAAAAATCCCATTATTAGCCTCACTTATTTATCCGGGGAACCATACGGACCGATCTAGCATGTGGAATGTATATGCCTGGTTACTAATCACATGAAATTTTAGCCAACTCCATATATGTATTTCATACGTAGGAACGGAAATGAGACAGAGGATTGAGAGCATTTTCGACCAAGTTCGAATTTGCGATCATGTACAAGGAAATGGATTTATAAGCATTCCTGAAAAATTCCTGTCAGCTTGACACCTATGGATTCTTATATAGAATATAACAATATCATTCATTTCTACCTATTATTATGATTCAATTTCTAACCTTTATTAATGATATAACGATCACCTATTATTATGAATAGAACGATAGATTGATTGGGTACCAAAAACTCCATAGTCGCTTCAGGATGAAATTGAATCCGAGAAGAGATAAAGAAGACAGTACAATCAGAGTTTCCTTTTAAGCATACTTATTTTATTCGCGTTTCATTTCAATGTTCAAAAAAAATTTCGAATTATTTTTTTTTGCTAGTAAGAATATCTAGAATATGATTGATTGCTGTAATAGGAGTAATATTATAGTGCATGCCATATAGCTTATCCTACCACCTGTCTCCGCATATCACATCCTTTTATCGTAATTTCACTTGTGGCAACAGACAGTCAGGTCGCACTATATCAGTACTTCCTAGTGTTTTTCTACTTGCATAGTTAGAAAATGCAACGAAAAGAAGGCCTGAACGATTCTCTATAGGTATATGGATACTGTACATAAGAGCGGTATTCTGGTGTAACAATTTCTGTTTGGGTTTACATATACCCATATATATTGTATAATTTATATTGGTATAATTGAAATTGAAAAATATTTGATTATTGAAAATAATTGGATACTGATTAGTCATACATCAATTGATTTGTTATGCCATTAGGAAACGCAACAATTGAGATACAATTAAGAACCTTTCACTAACTTCAAAACAACAAACAATATTTAATTGGTTCCAATTGCCCCTTATTTTTTACAGTCTTTGCCCAAAATCTATTTTTTATCTTATTTGGATCGAATTTTGGTTTTGCGACATGGCCAAGGGTAAGAAGCGGGGAGAACTAGTGCAATCCTTTATCCCCAGTTCAATCTGGGTGGCGCCTGATTCAACAAAACTTGGATTTCTGATTCTGTCTGATTTAACTCGCACGAATGCCTGTCCCCGGAGAGGAGAGGCAAAAGGATAGCCTATCGATAACTTTATTTTTATGAATCTGTAGTTCTCTAAAGAAGTCAATTGTTTTTAAAGAAAGTCAATTTTTTTCTCAAATCCGGCTTTGTTGTGGCCCACTACCGTACAAATAGGGATGAAGTAAGCCTTAACTTTGTTCCTGTGAATATGATTATGTCATCTTTAACTTAATTATGATTGTGGTCCGGACATTTATTTTATAGTATGAATAATAATTAGAAGTGAATAAAGAGTTATAAATAGAAATAAATAATAGTGGAAAGTCAATTCTGGTTCAAACTACGAAAGTAGCGGTCGTAAATCTTGGTATCCACATTTCAAAGGACACTCCCTTTTTGCTATCTAGGATTGAAGAAAGCTGTACGAACGCTATCAAGAATTCCCTCTTTATCTTCACACTACCACGTTTGTGTCTACTGACTCCTTCTGGAATTCGATTGGATAGGCTGATGGGAATATCAATTTAGAAGTTGTGGAAAGGACTGAAGATACTTTTGTATCCAGACTCACGAGAGTCTCTGAGTACTCAAACCTTCATCAGGATAGTTGGTCGGCTCTTATTGAGTAAAGAGTAAAAAGGAAAATTGAAGAAACAAAAATTTTCTTTGCCCGTGTAGGATAGGGGGACTCCGAAAAAAAGAAAGAATGGTATGTAATCGGTGATGGTGTCTCCCCTTCTTTCACAAAAAAACCAAGACGTAGGTTAGACTCACATAGGAAATAAGGTTATCTGATAGTTAGTCTTATCTATCTTGATGGTATATTTTGATGTCTTTTGCTTATAAAGGGGTAACAACACTTAGTCTTAGGTACCTCCCTACATGTTTTCCATGGGATAGGAGTATCCTTTGCTATTTCATTTTCCGAGAAAAGTGTGTGTATTGTATTTATTCTATTGCTTCCGCGATTCTACCAGAAATCTTATAATCTTGTTTACGAGTAGATTCACTTGGCTGGTTCATCAATGCCTTAAGTTAAGTCAGAATTCCATTTGACTCTTTTCCATTGATTCCACTATGATTATTGATCATATGAATAATTCCTTCATAAGATAGGAACATAATTTTATGGATATAGTACTTCTCGCTGGCTGCTTTAATTGTAGTCCTTCATTTTTGCCCTCTCACTCGTATATGGGGAAACGGAGTTGGACTCTAGGGACCTACTCATCGCGTACTCGTGATTGAGTAATGGAACTTCTTATTCAATTTGTTTACTTGATCGGGTTTGGCAAAGCTTAAAAAACTAATGTCTCTGTCTCAAATTTATATCTGAAATACAGTATCAAAATAAGAAACATACAATAATGAATAATACCCATTTCGATTCAAAGAATGAAATGATTACTATAGTTTTAATTTCGAAACCTAAATCTACTCATGATGGAAATTTTTTTTCCAACCCGATTCTCCTAATATTCTATTTGATTAAACCACTCTTAACCGAATTATGGATATTACAAAAAGAAATCTGAAATTGGTTTTTTTCTTTTTTTCTTTATTTGTTTCCCTCTTTACTTTATCTTTTACTGTTCTAACGGAGTGAAGAGAAAGTCGTTCCGCATTCTAATCTATATTAGATTACGACAATCACATACTTTCTATTGGAAATGACTATTGTTGTCCAAGGGTTCCTAACACATAATAAGATTATATCTTTCTTCCGTTTAGCGAATCCACATATCGTGCGCCATTTCACCTTTTTTTTAGACTCCTAGTAGTTTGTTTTATGCTTTTTTTGACTCATCTCATGTCATGTTTAAGCATAAAAATTGGAAGGTCTACTCTATTATCGTACTTCTTTTTCAATATCTGAAGAAGTCTCATCATGAATACGACTCCCGCAGCATCAATCTGTTAATGGATCAGCATGACTTCTTGAGATGGAATCGAAAAAAAGAAAAAGATGTCCGTTTCTTTGGTTTCGTCTCTTTTATCTTGTTTTATTTAATTTATTTATAGGAGAATATGCCCATACTATGGTTTTGTCGTTGCTCCTTGATTCCCTTTGATAGATCTCTGCGGACCTATCCCTAGTCATATAGATAATTCTAAGAAACTCAGAATTAAGAGTTTTGGTCCTTCAATTATTTTGAATTGACGAATCCACACAAGTAGGTAGCCAAAAAAATAAGAATTGGACTGTTTATTTTGATGTCGTACTATTTAGATATACATCTCGAATCTATTACCTACATATTGTATTTACGCTAGAATAGGCTTTTCTCTCTATAAAGCTATATCGTATACAGTACACTTTCTATTAAATCCATTAATAGGATAATAATACTATACCAATACTATCTCGGCTCAGATACTACTAATCTCAATACTTATATCTCAGATACTTATGATTCCAGACAGATCATTTCATTTTAAGACTTGGAGTTTGAATCCGTTTCTTTCCTTTATTCAATCATTGATAACTAATAAATCAAGTTTAGTCAATAATCATTTTGACTGACTGTTTTTACGTAGATGATAAGTACAAATGCCGTAGGAACTAGAATGAACAGGGCGTAGCAATAAAATGCGAGAATATTTCTTTCCTAAAATCCTCATTGTTTTTTTACTTCGCATAACTCGGGATCGAATCCCATAGAGAGAGCAATTTGATTCCTTTAAATTCAATGGGATGATGCCATCCTGGGAACTGAATCGGATCAATATTATATAACTAATCGCTCTATCAAATCGATTCATCTCGCATAATGAATAGTATAACATAGGAAGATCCTTATCCATACTATCTGAAATGAGGAACTCTGATCAATAAGATCCCCTTGAATTTGTCATCTTTTCCACTTTTTCTTTTCTATAAATAACCCTAACCGTCTTCCTTATAACTCCTCCTTCGTTTATACTTATACATACACATTATGGTACCTACAATTATGCGTATTATATGACCTGTATTCTATGAATCACACACAGATCCAAAGAGTAAAGTTGAGATGGAAAAAGGACGGGTTAATTATAAAAGTATCTAATATAACTTCCCAAAAATTTAATAAAAAGGAACGTTGTTGGTCTTTTCTTTTATTTGTTTCGGATCTCTTTCTTCGATTGGGACGGAAGCATACATCAAAAATTAAGTGTGCAATTTAATGAGAATGATATAGATTGTTTCCAATATCCTTGAGGGATACACAACGAAGTCGAAGCTAAAAAGGGTTGTCGTTTAACCTGACCAGTACTCTGTCGAGGTAACTATGTTTAAGTTCATTATGCTTTGTGTACACTAAACGACTACCATTTGCGGTATGTACTCTCGGTACAAATAGAAGCACTCTTTCTATTTCATTTATCAAGAAAATCGAAAAAGAAAGTCAGACGAGTATCTCTAAAATACTAGGAGTAGAGGAATACCACAACCGATTGTACGAATCTATGATGTTTTCTCCTGCGTCCCTTATCACTCGCACTAGTGGAATAAATGGAAATTTCCTGTATTTGTCTGGATAAATGCGAAATGAAAAACAAAGAAATAAATCTCCCGTGGGGATTAGATCTGCTCCCTGTCTCCTTTTTCCACGGAAAATAGAGAAATTCATTTCTCCTTCATCGTCGGATCCTATTTCGGACGACGTGGCTCGAACCGCAGCTTCCGCCTTGACAGGGCGTTGCTCTACCATTGAACGTACACTCCCATCGAGTGATTGTATACATATTTCTAATGGTTTCAGAAAAAACATTTCTTGCGTGTCGTTGTAACAGAGACCCGAATGATATACTAACTGATATCATAATACACGATATCATATACACCTAGAACACAATAATTGAGTACGATAGTGAAGTGACACGGATTACTATTAACCTTTGTTTATTTTTTATTGCCAAAATGTACAATCAACCTTTCTTGAGAAAAACGATTTTTTCCTTTCCTAATCTTTGCTTTGATTAAGTATTATGAAATCTAGATCGTTAGAAAGAAAAGATCAGAACGAAAATGAGAAAACCTGTATAGAGAAACAAAAATGGACTCTTTCTCTTTTACGGATCAGGTATTTTTGTTTCTGGAGGACAAATTGGATTATATCCTTGGGGTTATATCATAGCATGGGCGGCGAATTTTTGGGCCGAGCTGGATTTGAACCAGCGTAGACATATCGCCAACGAATTTACAGTCGTCCCATTAACCGCTCGGCATCGACCAGGAAGAATTCCTTCTAGGCTTATTGATAATCCATGGATCAACTCCTTCGTAGTACCCCCAGGGAAGTCGAATCCCCGCTGCCTCCTTGAAAGAGAGAGTCCTGAAACCACTAGACGATAGGGGGAATATCCGCCAAACTGTCCTCATACTATGATGATAGTATGAGTAGTTTTTTGGAATTGTCAATATAGATCTAATGATATGACTAGATCTGAACACTCTTTTCTACTTTTATTGTTATGATTCCATAGAATTTTGTTTTGGATTTGATGGTTTCATGAATGAACCATCCCATACTATTTTATATAGCGACAGGAGGTACAGGACTCCGTCAGTTCAGGCAGTGATTGGTCCGACAGAACAGAAAGGGGGTAGAACCCCCTTAATTTCTTTTCTTCAATTTAACTCATATTTTACTTAACTCCTTGCTCTTTTCATGTTCAGATAAATAGTATCACTAGCTCACTTAAGTCAGAAAATTTAAAAACGATAGAAATTTTCCTTTTTTTCTTTTTTATTTTTTTTATAAGAATTCGGTTCAGGTACGAATACCCTCATCACATGATTCAAGAAATCTATCGAATCTATGTCGATGTCAATGGTACATGTAGCACTCATCGTTAATCCCTTGTTTTTGATGGGTCAGTAAGGTAAACAATCGGTCCGGTCTTGAACATTCACTGCAGTATTTGTATCAAAAAAAAAATAAAAAATTTGCCCACTTTTTACTTTTGGGGGGTAAATCAAATTGATTGCTCCTAAATGAACTATGTATATATATGTGCTAATTGTATATTCATGTACACATATCTTATTCAGTAGACTCATAATGGAAAAGGCTATAATTCATGAATCGAATAAAACAAGCCCTTTTAACTCAGTGGTAGAGTAACCCATGTAGGCGTAAGTCATCGGTTCAAATCCGATAAGGGGCTTTTTCCACTAAACTAAAGTTTTAGTCTTGTTTTTCGGTGGAGAATAGAGATTTCTTTTTATTTCTAAAAAGAAAAGGGTAACCACCATTATAATGACTTCTGATTATTACGAGTTATAGTAAAAAGTAAATATTCATATTATAGTTAGTATAACATTTTATTAGTATTATAATATAATGATAATTGTAGTTATTAGAACTAGTATACTCTGTATGACACAAGTAGTCTCTTCAGTTAAATTATTAAATTTTGTTTTGGGCAGGAAAGATTATAGATGTCAACGTATGATGAATCGCAAAAACCAAAGTATTCTTACTTCTCCTTTTTTTTATCAAACCCAGCATCAATTCTAAATCAATAAAAAGTAAGTGGGACCTAACCCATTGAATGACGACTCTATCGGCTATTCTGATATTTAAATTCGATATAGATGAAATTGTACAAGCGGATTTTTTTATTCCTTAGACCACGCAAGTCAGGAATTTGTCGATATTTCCGATTAATGAATCTTCTTCTTAACGAATGATCCCGGGATAGAATTAAATATTCTGATTCCTTCAGATCAACTTCCTTCGATTAATCTTGAATTTGTCGTCTCTTCTCAGATACAAGGGAATGGTCAGTTCTAGAGCTAAAGAATCGTATTCTCGAACTAGCACTCGAAAAGATGCGGAGCATCTTCTGGTTTAGATCCTCTCATCCAATGATCGTAGCACCAGTACTTTCTTGACGCGCTCTAAATGATCAATTTAAGTCAGTAAGCATCTCTTGTAAAATATGAGCAACACCAAAATCCCTCTAGAGCCCTAAAACTTCATTTCCCCTACTCGTGTCCCCCTTGCGTCGCCCTTCCTAGGGTTTTTGTGTAACAAGTGTGGCGTAATGTCCACTAGAACGTCCATGGATTTTATTCATCACTTGATGATTCATTTTAGAAAATAGAGACTTCCTATTAGAACGGTTGTTTCAAGGATTCCTGTTCTTTCCATCAAATATTCTGCTTTTTTTTCCCGATATTCGGGTTCAAATACCATGGATTTTTTGTTTGCTTACTGGCTTTCAATAATCGAAACACTAGTTTTCCTCGAAGCCCTTTGCTCAATCTCTCATCAAAAGGTGCTATTCTAATGGTCTTTGTTGAGCAGATCCCCCGCTAACCCGCGCGAGCATTCAAATCTGTCCCACCTTTCATCGTTATGTCTCCTAAGGGTTTTGAAGACCATATCACGGTGTTTCCATCTTGCAAATAGTCTCTCTTGTCGAGGCAAAATTTTTGAATAGACCCTTAGTCCCATGTCCTTCGCAGCACTTATCACCTACTT
>PYDT01002515.1:0-25986 GCA_004837865.1 Musa balbisiana
AACCGAGAGATCCATGATCGGGATCCCCTTGCGTGTATATAGATACAATGTCCAATGAGAGCAAGAATTTCCAGAACATTTGGACCTTTCGTTTCTGACAGAAAACTTTTCAATATAGTGTTCGATCGTTTCCGTATTAATCAATATTCGATTGATTGGTCCGAGGCTTCATCGCCACACAAAATTTGTCAAGTCCACTTCGTTTCTTTTTGTCCAAGTCACTTCTTCGTTTCTTTTCGTCCAGTCACTTCCCTTTTTTGTCCAAGTCACTTCCCCCTTTTGTCCCATCACTTCCCCTTTTCTTTTGTGAGTATCGGGAAATTCCCCATTCATAGGTCCGAGATCCCATCCGTGATTGAAAGTTCCGAAGATCAACTCCGCAATCAGTTGTTATAATCATAGGTGTCAATCGTTCATTTAATAAATGACACCCTTCTTATTGGATCTCATGATCTTCCCAAGACCAGGATTCGTTATCAATGGAGGAACCCATCCATTTTTTGTTCAAAAGATACCATAGTGGAGAGATTGACTCAGTCTCATACTAGAAATAATCGCAGGAAAATCCTTTTGATAACACGATTCCTATTGCCACTGTATATTCCATGTCGAGACAATTGCTGATCCGTGAAACCATTTTCAATATAAGTTCATTGATATCTTCTTTTTATAAAGCAAATCGCCTTCGATTCTTGAATGATCCAAATCCTTCTGTCTATTGTAACACAAGATTCCCTTTTTATGTGGAGAAAGACCCGTCTCAATATTATGATCTTACATATGGACAATTCTCACTACTGTTCAATTCTTCGCAACAAAGATTTTCTTCGTGCGTCGGTAAAAAAACATATTTTTTTTATTTTATTTATTTTAATTATTTTTTTTTGGAGAGAGAGCCTATTTCACCAATCGATTCCCAGGTACTAACATATTCATTCACCTAAAGATTTCACAAAGTGGTTGACAAAACTAAACTTGTACAATCTTTCCGTTTTCCAATTCGATCCGCGCATCGTATCTGTAGAGTATTTACCGATCGCAGACATTTCTGCACACCTCTACCAGAGAACAAAAGTCCAATTTTGGAAACTTATTTGTCAGCCTCTTTCAGATATGATCTATCGGATTCATAAGGGAAGACGTGCATCGGTATCTCATTTTCAATTCAAACTTGGTTTGATTCACACTCCATTTTCTGAGAAATATTTACCATCCGGAAGAGGACAAAAAAACGGAGTCTTTCTCTAAAGAATGCGTTTGAGAACGGCCAATGTATAGAACCTTTCAACGAGATAGTGCTTTTTCAAATCTCTCAAAATGGAATCTGTTTCCAACAATGGCATCCGTTTCCAAAACAATTGCATTGGTTCCTTACTTCGACAGAGTGCAATACTAAATTTCACCCTTTTAGATACTTTTCAGACCCATTTTCGATACTTAAGTAGCAGTCCACAATTTGGTCATCCATTTTAAAATTTGATCCATTTTTCATGATATATGCATGGAATCAAATATCATCATGGCCAATTCCTCAAAGATTCTTCCACAATGACTCTGATAAGGAGATTTCGAGGATTGTTTACAGACACTTCCTTCTGTCCGAAAGAAATGATTCCGAAAATAATGATCTCCCGTTCCATTGATATTGACACATCTGAGATCAACAAATGCTCGGGTTGAGTCCTCTATTCATCTTTTTCCTTCTCTTGTTGCTGGATATCTCGTTCGTAATCATCTTCTCTTTGTTGTCCCCCAAGCCTCTGTGAGTTACAGGAACAGAGTTAGAAAAGACAATCTTTGATGATTCCCTCAACAGATTGAGTTGCGAAAACTTTGGATTGGTATCTACATCTGACTGAATTCGTTCTGGTAAATAATCTCTTTTCCTAGTTTGTTTCTGAAACAATTAAGGAGATTCTCTGGAAGATTACTGGGTTTTGCTTTTGCTTTTGGTGGCAACATGCTATTGGTGTCGCTGTGGGGTCAAATCAATACGTCTAGAAGAAATATTTGATATCAAGCTCATCGTCTCATAATTCTCATATCGAATCCCATCATCTCATAAGTATCATAACCAAATCCCATCAATCGAATCACTTTTTCGAGAACTACGAGACATCCTAAGTCTACAAGTAGAGTCTATTCATTATAAACTACAAAAAACACAATAAAACAGGTGAACGGTGATTGATTGATGAGAAAATAGAATCCTGGGTCGCGAACCAGTGATTCGATTTGCTGATGAAGAAAGAATTCTTGTTCAGTTCTCCCTTACGACAGAAAAAAGGATGATCACATTCTATTTAGTCTGACTCATGTGATCCTTTCTCAAGAATGACGCTGGTGACAAATGATTGAAAACCGGGATCAATTTACTTACGATCCTTCTTGACAAGTAACATAAGGAATTATGAGTCAATGGATCCGTGTTTAGCCATAAAGCCGGATATTCCTTGCTCATTATCAATCACAATTACTTATTCGACAAACCGTTCGTGTGGGCTAATAAGTTTTCAGGTCCATCTCAGGGAAAACCCTGTCTTCGCGTCCGCGTAGCCCTATCCCCTTCTAGAGTATTTTGTATATTCTATAGAACGACGATCCATTTGGTGCAAATACCTAGCGCCAAACCCCTAGTGTTCCTTTCATTACTGGTATTTCCGAACAAGTTCCCGGATGACAACCTAAAGATTATTTTATTGAGATATCGTTTTGGATAGTGCTAGTGACGATATCGCTATTGATGAATGGACGTATATCGATATTGGATGATAGGGTCGATATTGTGATGCACCTTTATACTGCGCTGCTAACTATTTCTATAGCCGCCGAAAATATACCGTTTGTATCACCCTTTTTCAATTCGAATTAGCAAGAAGCACTGTCTCCTTGCAAACTAATTGGATTCAAACTTCATGATCTGTATATGATATTCGAATTACTTATCCCGTTCCCTATTAAGAACTATCTCTCCAGAGATTGTGCAGTATGTTCTCAAACTAAATATTCTTGTGATTGCTTCGCTCCCTATTCCCCAAAATGGATCCCGCTCTAAGAGCTCTCCGAATAATTACATACATGCTTAAGAGACAAGGCTGTCTTAATTCCCGCAACACGAAAGCACTTGTTGCCTTCTTTCATATACTAAGGGGATTTCACTTGGAACAGAAATGTTCCAACTAACGGATTTGTCCATAACCATGGGTTTCCATTTACAGATCTTGTGCACGTGCAAGGAGCCCTATCATTAGTATTACACCGAAGAAATCAATTATAGAAACTAAGTAAATTAGATTAGCTCTTCATAGACAACCTTGGGATTTGCGATCCCGGTAAGTCGTTCATGATCATGGGATCATTTTCTATCCTTAGGAAGTGCTGTGCACAAAATGTACTTCTCGATAATTGCCCCCATAATCCTTATCTATCTATATTAGAAGAGATCAGAGGGTTCTGAGTTGTAGCAAAGGGTACTCGAACTTGGAACGAGCATGAATATTAACGATACTTCTTTATCTTTTGAGTTGTTCTGCCGGATCGTGTCTCTCAAGATCTTTGGTTCTTCCACGGACCTATGAAAAAATCGGATCACTTCGTATAGAGTCGTTGGACTGATGTCTGATCTGTTCCCTGGCCTATTCAAGTAAGAAGGCGCTCTGTTGGACCCTCACGGACCTAAAAGATTGCATCATTTGATAATAATCGGTGACATTACTCTTCGGAGGCGGTGCCTGACAGTTAGATATGAATTCAAACGATCTTTGTTCTATCGCGTTGATCAGAGATTTCTATATGAAAAATACGACTCGGAGTTTTAAGAAGAGGAAATAGGTCGTCGGGGACCTGCCAAAGATAAATGGAGGCTTTATTCATCACAATATTTGGGCTCCAGAATATGGCGCCCTTGTGGCAAACTATGTGATTGTATTGAAAAGCCCGCTTTTCTTCTCTATCTGCTCGGGCAAGGCGGAGCCCTTTTAATCATGAAAGATACTCAAAGAATGATTCGGAGTTTCTTGCAGAGTGAAAACCCGGCAGTACCAGACACGGAGATAGATCTTCCAAAGAACGAGCTTTTTTCGATAAGCCAATCATTGGGACCCTGCGGATCCCTTTTCTTTTTCCTATTCAAAGTCAGCCTTTTTTCGCTGTGTTTTCACGTCGAGATTCGTTGCAGATGAAGAGACGCTCAAGGTGCTTATTCTTCCCAACAAAACCTTCTAACATCTATGTATAAATCTGGTTCATCAAAGAATTCCGCCACGAAAGGTACTTCGAATTGTGATCATCGCCAGAGATGGCTTAGGAAGCAGTAGTCCATTATCTAATGGATCGTTTTTCCTTTTCTAATACTCTATCCGAAGATTAGCCGTATTTATCAATCTGTTCCTATCTAACGAACGCTATTGTATCCAATACCAACGACAATTTCAGAAAGGGATGGCTTTTCCTCGGATGAAATGCAACTTTGATTCATGTAACAGGATAAAGATTTTTCCCATGCCTTACCGTAAAGATATGTTGGCCATGAACACGGTATTAAGTGGAACAGGATTGGCCGGGTGGTAGGTCGTGGAAACATTTTTATTCCATATTTTGGACCTTAGCCATGGCACAATATGCGACTGCTGAAACATGGAGAATTGAATCTGAGTATCAAAACACTCTGTCTGGAGGATATACTGCTAAACAAAATTCTTGAACGGCGAACACCCCGAGTCTATCGACTCCTACATCCACCAATTTCCATTAATGAACCATGTTAAATCCTCTGAAAATAACCAATACTCCTGTCCTATGAATGCTTGTTGCTTATCGCTCCAAGACGATCAGTGCGTTTTAACTGAATAACTAAAGAAAAATAGATAGCCTTTCGCTTCGTCCTCAGGTCGATGGATAGTCTCAATTGGCAGATCCCCATATGGATAATCACATATTCCGGTTGACCGAGCCTCTTCTATTGTTTGTTCGAAGCAAGTATCCATCCGACGTATGCCTTTCTTCCTATTCGATATTCAACGACCAATATAGTCACCTGGATTTCCTCTTTCGAATAGGCCGCGACAAGGAGAAGGACGGCCGGAAAGGCCACAGACGTCTGTCTCCAACCAGACGTCTGGTCCTATTCTCTAATTCACCCGACCCGATCCATTTTGGGTAACGGTCCATTTCCAAGTCACTGAGGTGTAAGTCGCCCATCCCTAAGAAACGTACTATTAATGTATTTATCTGCTGGTTTATGGGTACTGTGGTTTTTAACAGAGGTTTTTATCAATCTATACCTTGTGGATTCCCGCTTGATCATATACTCGGGGGTGGTGCGGGGGGACGATTTCCAAAACGGACCACCTCCTTCATTAGATAGAGACTATCGCCAATATTTCCGTTATCCCCTGCCGACCGCTTCCAATTCCAACAGCTCGGACTCGGATCGTGGGATTGCCGGAATACGTTCGTCTCACAGATAGATACTCGGTATATCAATATTGATTAGATCCGAAATCTGTTATGAATTGCTCCTCAATGAGCATTTCTCATATTAATGCCTTGAAGGTACTCGAACCTCCACGCTTTACACGAGATTTTGAGTCTCCGTGTCTACCTTTCACCATCAGGCATCTTGAAAACAGTGAATCTATTGCCATGAATATGATAGCTATCCTTAATTTGTGTTTGGGGGAAAGAAAAGAAAAAAAAAAAAAAAAGAAAGAATGGAATATATGACACAGGTGAGTGTTGGAGTATTTCCTATCTCTCGTTCATGTCATAAGCCCGGTCAGACAGCAACTTGCTTCGAATTTTGAAATTATCCGGAGGTCTATATATTCAAAAAGATTCCAAATTCAAACCTCTTTCCTCTCGATTCAATAAGAGCCCAAAAAAGAAGTGATATTATTACCGCCACGCTACCGATAGATATGTCCCAACAGGGCATTACGCCTAGGCCGAATCCTAAGATAATGTAACGACGTACGGATCCATATGGTCACATAGTAGCTATTTTACATAACGCTCGAATGACCCATCCTCATAATAAAAGGTACACCCTATTCCGGGCGGGTCCCGTTATGGAATACTTAGATCTGATGATCGAGGCGATTCCATGATGAAGTTCATAACCCCAGCCCATTCCCCATTTTTGGTTTGGGCGGCACAGATCTACTAATTCTTTTATTCCAGTTAGAGGAGGGATCTTGAACTAAGAATAGACATAGAAGCTACAAGATGGTATCCTGAGCACTTGCAAGAATTGGGTTCATTGATATTCCTGGTAGAGTCGATCTATCACACATACCATCATACGCAATTCGATGGAGGGGTTTGTCTTAAAGGAGCTCTTCTATAATTTCGCACGTAAGGGGTTAGTCTTGATTTCGTCCATCATTAATAACTTTAATTATTTTTTAGATAATAGTAGATATAAACAACAGACTCGTAAGGAGTCCCTATTGACACCACGAATAGAGGCCTGCCTCCATCACACCAGAAGAAGAATGGAGTTTTTCCGAAAAAACTACCTGCTAGTGAGGAAGACCTCCTAGGGGATTAATAGACAGGGCTTAAGAGAGAGCCAAAAATGATCTTTCGTGTATTCCTGCCTAATCTCGAATGTTATCAGTTCCGGTACGTAAGACCAATACTACATGCAAGCAATTCCTAGATTCAGGGAATATCGAACAGCATATAAGGTTATCATGCGGGCATATCCATCCTTGTGAGTCTCCAAAATTATTCCATATTACATATATCCGATTTGACCGATGGAACGAATATGCAAGCATACGTTTCATGCCTTGTGTGAGTAATAGCAATGAGATGCCCCAATAAGCATTCGAATAATAGCTAGATTCCAGAAGAAGATCCCATTCGTTTGATGAGAAATCAAAAGGATATCGAAAAATTCGCGGTTTCTGAAGCTGAAGCAGCTTACTTTCGAAGGAACAGTAAAAGAAAAGCACGACTGGAGTGGGAAGTCAGAGCGAAAAGAGGATTCCTCACTTCTTTCTCTCATTCAAAACCGTGCATGAGACTTTCATCTCGCCTGCTCACGAAAGTGATAAAGAAAGAAGAACTCATCTTCTTTCCTTTTTGATTACCTCCCTCGCGGATGATAAGCGAATCCATTCGATTTCTCAAAAAGGATTACTATCCTTAACTTTTTCGAGGAATCCTTCATCAGTGGTTGTGAATGATGACTTGTTCAAGCCTGTCCCCCTTGGTTTCGTAGGACAGTCAAAAGATTGAGAAATAGAACCTCTGATTTATTCGTTCTCATAGCCATGAATGATCATCTTAGTGTGAATCCTTTTTGTCAACGGTGCTCCTAGACACTCTATTCCTCTGAAGGAGGGAACCAACTCTGGTAGCACTACCTCTATATTCAAGCATTGTAACGTCCAGTTAGTCCGATCCTTTGTAGAACTACCGGATACGACTGCAAATGGCTTCTGTTTATCTAAAGAGATTCGTGGTTGTTTCCTGACCGCCTTTCACTTTAATTGGTTATTTGACAAAGATCACAATAAACTTTGGTACAATTTATGTCTTGGTCCGATGGGGCTAGTCCTTTTCTCTTCTGCAGGTCTGGAGTTTTGGAAAAGCCAAACATCTCAGAGATAGATATAGGGTAGAATTTTTCGAACGACCCACTCCTTCGTATACGTCAGGATTCCATTGTGAAAAGGGGCTGTGGAAGCTTGAACCCAAGACCTACAGATAGGGATATAATCGCAATTGATTCCTGTGAGTTAGACCTTGTGTAAGTGGATAGGACCATTCACTCATTTCTTGAAGCTCGGCTCCCCCCAGATGACCAGATAGCCAAGAGAAACCATGAACCAGAATGAAGGCTTGCCCCACCCTGATATATAGTGCATAGTAGCCTCATTAGACTCGTACATCTCTCTTGGTATGATCCAGATCAAGGTTCCCATAAGTAACTGAAACTTCTTAGCTACAAGATAGTTATTAAATCGTTGCACCACATAAAAACATTCCTCCTAGGTAGCTGGTAATACGATAACAGAACTCTGTGATAGGCCATTTCTGTACATTCAATGTCCCTAGTATAGAGGAATCATAGAGTTTGAACATTAGTACACTAAGAAATTGAAAATATTTCCGTTGAAATTGTTGTTTGGAAATTTCCCGCACAGCAATTGTAGGTTCTTTCTCTCCCATCGGAAACTAGGCCGTGTATGCTTTGATACTAAACTTGTTGAAGAGATGAAAAAGAAAAACCAAGGTCTATCCTTTGATCAGAGGTTGAACTCTATCATCAGAAGAAGACTAGGCCCCAAAAGTAGGATACGTCTGTGAAAAATGAAACCTTCCATGGAAGAGAAGCAAATGAACCCTTCATAAAATTCTCGTAGAATCGAGAATGAAGGGTTCATTCTGTACATGCGCGCAGAATTAGTAACTGCTCCAATCTCCGAAGAATTCCAAATTGTTTCGAACTTTCTATTTTTTGGAATTGATATTTTACGGAATCCCCCTGATAGGATCAAACCCTTTTCATGATATCCATAAAGAGTCCTCGTTCTTAGTCTTAAGCAATGCCCCCGAGAGGGTTAGTTTGATACATAGATTTATGTTTCTCTTTCTTGTCCTTTTGTTTTGTTTCGAGAAAGTACGTCCGATTCTTTTCTATTGATTCTTTTCCGAGTCGAGTGTATGGATCCATGTGTCATATAGCTCCTGTTCATGAGGAACGAAAATGGGCAAACTCTATTTGCTCGCCATTCTATGAGTCTCTTCTTTTTTGCGTATGGCAATCGCCACTTCCGTTGGCACAGCTACTATTCGTAACTATTTGAAAGCCATTTTCGACCCGACGTTTTCGGGTGCCCCTAATAACCAACGAATGGCATGCTTTTCCTTGTGTAGATACTATTTCCATAGGAACTTGAGGGTCGATCCGCTACACGTCTTGCTTTTTACGCTATATATTCTGGAGTTACTCCACGTATTGTCTTTTACTTAAAACATATATTGGATTTGTTTCTGTCCTTTTTTTAGATCTTGTCATGCTCGATAGAAATTGGATAAGCCATGATTTTTTTCCGTGTTCAGATACGTTAACCAACATTTTAACTAGCGATTACGATAATTGGATCGGATTTGCAGTTTTTCTTCTGTGCAGTCCTCGACGTGACATTGCTTTAAAGAGGTTTCAAGAATCAGTTTTCTTTTTTATAAGGGCTAAAAAAGAATGACTTAGTTTGGCTTTTGGACCCCATATGTAGGTGGATCTCGAAAGATAGAAAGATCGTCCCTCCAAAAGCCGTACTACGAAACCCCTGGTGTGTGGCCCATTCCCCCGAACAAATACTTCTTGCCACAGAATTCTCTATGTAATCTATGAGATCGAGTAATGGAATTCTGTTTCCTACTCACTTAATTGGTATCCGTTTCCCGCCTGTTCCTGCTAGATTGGAAATCCGTATTTACGATATCCATACGGTCGATCCTTAGGTTTCCGACAGAGTGTATGTAAAAAGAAGTGCTTCGAATCATTGGCTATTTGACTCGGACCGTTCGAAAAAGTCGAGGTATTGCGAATTGTTTGTTTTACAAACAACACAACGGGACAATTACCGCGAAAACTCTAAATGAGTGCAATATTGGACCTTGGACATATAATATTCGAATCGAATCTCTTTAGAGAAAGAAGTCTTGTCTCAACATGGTAGCCTGCTCCTTCCCTTACTAACTTTCGGTTATTTTTGAGGGGGGGGGGTTATAGCCATACCTTCACATGTTTCTATCGATTCCACATGCATCATCAATGATACAATCTTGGATCAAGAATCTACACCGCACTAGAACGCCCTGGTCGAGATCCGTTCTCGACACACTAGGGTTCCTCGAACAATGGGATATCTCACACCGGGTAAATCCTTAACCCTTCCTCCTCTACAATACTAACAGAATGTTCTTGTAAATATGTCCAATACCAGTTATTATAAGCGTGATTTTCAACCCAGAGGTTAATCGTACTCTGTGCAATTTACGTAGGCAGAGTTTTGGTTTGTTGGGGGTATAGTGGAAAAGTTTGACAGATAATCCACCCTTACGGTTCACGCTACAGACCGTACATGAGATTTTCACCTCATACGGCCCTCGTTCAATTCTTCTTCTTTCGAATAATTGGAATCCTTTTCTTCGTTCGAGAAATCTCCTCCCTTATTCACTCCCTTCCCGAGAGTACTAAGACCAATGCAGTCACGGTTTTCATGTTTCCAATTGAACACTTTCCATTTATGATCAAGGAAGATTTTCTTTTTAACACATATCGATCAAATCACGATCTTATAATCAGAACAAGAAATCTTTCTCGATCCATCCCCTTGCCCCTTATTTTTCGGAATCAGAAAGATCCTTTTCGAGTTTGAATGTGTTTCTTTGGGAATCTGGGTCTGCTCTATCTTCTACTTATTTTGAAAAAAATTAACATCTACTTATTTTTTTTTTGCTTTATTCTTTATTTCATTTTCGATTTTCTTTCCCTCTCTTTTCTTTTTTTATTCCCGTCCATCATTCCTTAAGTCCCATGTGGTTTGGTTGATCCTGTAGAATCTGACCCATTTTCTTTCTCATCGAGCGAAGGGTACGAAATATCAATTTAGATTTTTCGATTCAAAACAAAAAAGTCTATGGAAATACTTCGTTTTTTCCTCTTCCCTTATCCGACCCCAAGCGTTGACTCAATAATCCACCTTTTCTTCTGTATAATCGATCTATTACATTCCAATTCTTCCGATACCTCCCAGGAAATCCCGAATTGTCCCAATTACGGGTTAGTGTGACTTTCCATGCGGTTATGCACTCTGCAAATAGAACTTCATTTCCTGAAAGAATCCTGGCTTTTCGTGCTTAGTGAGTCGTCGAGATTCCTTTCCGATGACCAATGTTTTTTTTACATGATATCCTTGACCGATCGATTCGTAAGCCCGCGGGAGCATGGAACCGGGGAAAGTATACATAAAGACAGTTTTTTTTTTATTCTATTCATATTATTTGTATAGTTAGTGATTTCCCGGTTTACAGGTTATATTAGTATTAGTTAGTATCCCGTTCTGTGAGTCTTTCTCCGGATAACTGTTGGCACCAGTCCGACAGTTTGTCCATCTGGGGACCGAGGAAAAGGGGGCTCCCGCGGAAGAGTGTTGTACCGTTATAGAAGCAAGGAGGTCAACCTGCTTCAATCTCAACAGATGCTGGCAATGCAATTCTCTTCCTCTACTCCTTGGACCCTTTGTCTCCTTCTTCGAATCCGAATGAATCATCTTTCCACAGAGCTACTCGTTGCCTGCGGGCAAGAGGAAGTAAGTTACAAATTCCTTCTCGGAGGACTTTATTTCTATGAACATTAAATTACTATTTCTATAACATGAATTAAGATTTCATACATGAAATTATAAATGAAATGAAGTATTATGTGGGGTGCCATTTATCCTTTTTCTTGTATGTATTCCTAAAAAAGGAAGTTGTCCATTTGTACATTTTCCGAGTTCTCAAAAAAAGGGTGTGGAACACATATGACCTTGAATGAATTGGAAAAGTAAATGGTAGCCCAGTTCCTGTCGAATGGTAAGATCTTTGGCGCAAGAAAAGGGTGATCTATACCATCTTGACTTGGTTCTGGCTTTCCCCTTTTTTTTAACAATACCGAGTCGGGTTCTTCGCCTACCAGTACATCGATAGAACATGCTGAACAAAATGTTTCTTCATGTCAAACCTGCTCTGCTCGATTTAGATCGGAAAATCGTACTGAGTTATGCAACCATGTGCGAGGCTCGAATCCGTAGTCAATCCTATTCCGATAGAGTCGTTGACAATTATCCAATTTTTCCATTATTTTACTACCTCCCTTATTTTCTATCCATAATAGTGCGAATGAAGGCCGGCTCCAGTTGTTTCGAAAGTGGCGTGGTGAGTTCCTCGACCCTTGGCCTAGGAGTAGTTAGTTTCTATTCTCGTGGACCGGAAGGTATATAATCACGGAGAGTGTCCCACCTTGAAGGGGTGGAATCATGTCAGTTTCGAGCCGTCATTAATCCCTCAACCCAATGTAAGTTTTTGCCTATTTTGGACTTGCGTCCCCCGCCGTGATCGCGACGAGAATGGATAAGAGCTTGTGGGATTACGTGATCGGGTAGGATACTTATATTGCTGGGGCGAACTCCAGGCTAATATGACCGCATGAGACAAGTTATGCCTATAATGAAGAGACTTCCGAATCCTTTGTCTACGAATCAGGGAATCACTATAAGTAATGCACGATGATCTCAGGAGAGTTCGATCCTGGCGCAGGATGAACGCTGGCGGCGTGCTTACACATGCAGTCGGACGGAGTGGTGGTTTCCAGTGTCGGGACGGTGAGTAACGCGTAAGAACCTGCCCCTTGGGATGGAACACAACTGGAAAACGGTTGCTAATACCCCTGTAGGCTGAGGAGCAAAGGAGGAATCCGCCCGAGGAGGGCTTGCTCGGATGAGCTAGTTGTGAGGTATAGCTTACCAAGGCTGATGCTCAGTCGCTGTCCGAGAGGATGATCATCCACACTGGGCTGAGAACACGGCCAGACGCCTACGGGAGGCGCAGTGGGAATTTTCCCGCAATGGGCTAAAAGCCTGACGCGCATGCCGTCGTGAGGTATCAGGCCCACGGGTCGGACTTCTTTCTCGGAAAGAAACAATGACGGTATTCGGGGAATAAGCATCGGCTAACTTCTGTGCCAGCAGGCCGCGGTAAGACAGAGGATGCAGCCGTTATCCGGAATGATTTGGCGGTAAAGCGTCTGTATGTGGCTTTCAAAGTCCTCCGTCGACATCCCAGGCTCAACCCTGGACAGTCTTTGGAACTACAAGCGGGAGTCGGTAGGGCAGAGGGCATTTTCCGGTGAGCGGTGAAATGCGTAGAACTCGAAGAACACCAACGGCGTAAAGCACGCTCTGGGCCGCACTGACCTGAAGCGAAATCTCGGGAAGCAAATGGGATTATATAACCCAGTCGTCGCTATAGCCTAAACGAGGGATACTAGGCGCTGTGCTATCGAACCCGTGCAGTGCGTACTAACGCGTTAAGTATCCCGCCTGGAGACGTTCGCAAGAATGAAAACTCAAAGGAATTGTACGGGGTCCCGCACAAGCGGTGGAGCATGTTGGTTTCATTCTATGCCCAAGCGAAGAACCTTACCATGGCTTGACATGCCGAGAATCCGCTTGAAAGAGAGGGTGCCTTCGGAACGCGGACACGAGTGGTGCATGGCTGTTTCCGTCAATAGTGCCGTAAGGTGTTGGGTTAAGTCCCGCAACGCGCGCAACCCTCGTGTTAGTTGCCCATTGATTTTTGACCCGAACATGACTTCCGGTGATAAGTCCGGAGGAAGGTGGGACTGACGTCAGTCTCATCCCCTTATGCCCTGGCGACACAGAACGTGCTACCTGCCGGGGACAAAGGTTCTCGATCCCCGCGAGGTTAGCTAACCCCAAACCCCGTCCTCAGTTCGGATTGCAGGCTGCAACTTCGCCTGCATGAAGCGGAATCGCTAGTTAAGCCCGGTCATCCATACGCGGTTAATTCGTTCCCGGCCTTTTTAACACCGGGGCCGCGTCACACTATGGGAGCTGGGACATCCCGATCGTTACCTTAACCGCAAGGAGGGGGAGCCGAAGGGCGGGGCTAGTGGACTGGAGTGAAGTCGGCAAGGTAGCCGTACGGAAGGTGCGGCTTGGATCACCTCCTTTTTCAGGGAGAGCTAAAAAATGCTAGCTGTTGGATTTTGGTTTTGACACTGCTTCACACCCAAAAAGAAGCGAGCTACGGTCCCTGAGCTAAGCTTGGATATGGAAGTCTTCTTGTCGTTCTCGACGGTTGAGTAAGACCAAGCTCATTAGCTTATTATCCTAGGGCGGAACAAGTTAGTTGCTAGGATCCCCTTTTTTTTACGTCCCCTGTCCCCTCCCGTGTGGCGGACATGGGAACTTAAAAAAAAGGCAAGAGAGGGATGGGTTTTTTCTCGCTGTTTTGCATAGCAGGCCTCCCACTGGGATTCCCCCGACTACGTCTCTTCGCTCAGTGGTAATCGCGCCCCTTAACTGAAATAATTTCGTTCGTTGTGCCTGGCTGTGGAGGGCTCCTCACCACTGGATAGGTTCAATGGGGCTCATCATCGCCTGACCCGGAGATGTGGGATCCTCCAAGGCGCCATTAGCCTGGCGTACTCTCCTTGTTCGAATCGGAGTTTGAAACCAACTTCTCGCGCAGGAGGATAATGGGCGATGCGGTAGACCAAGGTAGATCTAACTTTCTATTCCGTTCGTGGATCCGGCGTCCGTGGGGACCACCACGTCTCCTCCTCTTCTTCGAGAATCCATAACATCCCTGTGGTCTCAGTGTATGGCCACTATCTATCGAGCACAGGTTTAGGGTTCGCCTCATGGGAAAATGGAGCACCTCACAACGGGAAATGGAGCACCTACAACAGCTCTTCACAGACCAAGACTACAGATCGCCCCTTTCATTCTGGGGTGACTGAGGGATCACCATTCGAGCCTTTTTTTCATATGCTTTTCCTGGCTGGATAAGCAGCAATCAATAGGAGTTCCCTAATCCCCCGTCCCGAAGGAAGAACGTGAATTCTTTTTCTTCCGCATGGACTCAGAGGATTGGATCTAGCCATAAGAAGCATGCTTGGTATAATAACTTCACTTCTTGTCTTCGACCCCCTCAGTCACCTACAGCGCCCCCCGATCAGTGCCATGGGATGTTCTTTTATCTATCTCTTGACTCGAAAATGGGGAGCGGTTAAAAGGATCTTAGCGTGTCTAGGGTTTGGGCCGGGAGGTCTCTACCGCCTTCTTTTTCTTCCCCTCGAGTTATTTCACAAGGACTTGTCAATGGTAGGGAAGAAGTGGGCAAACAAGCACACTTGAAGGCGCAGTAACAACGAAGATTTGTATGCTGCGTCGGGAAGATTAACGCCCCGAAAAATAATCTATTGATTCTCTCTCAATTGGTTGGATCGTAGTGCATTATTCTTCACGGGCGAGGTCCTCTGGTTCAAGTCCAGGATGGCCCAGCTGCGCCAGGGAAATAATAGAATAAGCATCTGAACTCTTTCCATGCATACTCCACTTGGCTCGGGGGGATATAGCTCCGTTGGTAGAGCTCCGCTCTTGCACTTGGGTCGTTGCGATACGCTGGTTGGATGTCTAATTGGCCAGCGGTATGATAGTATCTTGTACCTGAACGCGTGGCTCCACTTTTTCTAAGTATGGGGAGAGGCCGAAACATGCCACTGAAAGACTCTAACTGAGACCAAAGATTGGCTTTCAATAACGTAGAGGAGGTAGGATGGGCAGTTGGTCCATACTAGTATGGATCGTACTGGACATATGTTGTATGTCGGCGGCTCTCCTAGGGTTCCTCATCTGCGATCCCTGGGAAGAGGATCAAGTTGGGCCCTTGCGATAGCTTGATTGCACTATCCATCCTTCCAACCCTTTGGAGCGAAATGTGGCAAAGGAAGGACAATCCATGGACCGACCCTCGTCTCCACCCCGTAGACTACTCGAATCACCCCAAGAGACGCCCTCGGCATCCCATGGGTCACGGACCGACCATAGACCCTGTCAATAAGTGGAACGCATTAGCTGTCGCGCTCTCCGGTTGGGCATAAGGGGGCGGAGAAGGTCAATCACTCGGGGTTTCTTAAAACCGCATCTTAAGACCAAGAGTCGGGCGAAAAAGGGAGAGCTCTACCGTTCCTGTTCTCCTGTAGCTGGCATTCTCCGGAACACCACAATAATCCTTAGAATGGGGATTCCAACTCCCGCAACCTTTATGAATTTTTGAGAGAGTTGCTCTTTTGGATAGTCACAGTAGATGAAAGTTGTAAGCTGTGTTCGTGGTGGAGTTATTGTCTATCGTTGGCCTCTATGGTAGAATTAGTCGGGGAGGCCGAGGGCGGTGGTTTTCCCTGTGGCCGATGTCAGCGGTTTCGCGTCCGCTATCTCCAGCCCTGCACTTACTGATACTATGATAGCCCCCATTCGCAGTCGATTTATTATTTATCATTCATGGACTTTGATAATATCCTTCTATTTAGCAGCACTTAGGATGGCATAGCTTCACGTTAAGGCGAAGGTTCAAACGAGGAAAGGCTGACGGTGGATACCTAGTCCCCCAGACGAGGAGGGGCGTAGCAAGCGACGAAAGCTTCGTGGAGTTTAAAATAAGCTAGATCCGGAGATTCCCGAATAGGTCAACCTTTCGAACTGCTGCTGAATCCATGGCATGCAGAGACAACCTGGCGACATGAAACATCTTAGTCGCCATAGGAAAGAAGCAAAACATTTTTTTTTCCCGTAGTACGGCGAGCGAAATGGGAGCAGCTAAACCGTGAAAAGTCGGGTTTGTGGTAGGCAATACAGGCGTCCGTGCTGCTAGGCGAAGCGGTGGAATGAAGCTGCCCCCATATGGCGAAAGTCCTATCCGAAAGCTAATCACTACTTACTCTCTGACCCCTATAGCATTGGGCACGTGGAGACTCCGTTTGATCATCAAGTACCACCTTGCAGGCTAAATACTCCTGGGTGACCGATATCGAAGTAGTACCGTGAGGGAAAGGTGAAAAAGACCCCCTCGGGAGTAAATAGAACATGAACCGTGAGCTCCCAAGCATGGGAGTAGAATGTGACTGTCTGACCGCGTGACCTTATTGAAGAATGAGCCTTCTACTCATCGGCAGTGGCTTGGTTAAGGAACCCCCACCGGAGCCGTAGCGAAAGCGAGTCTTCTAGAGCGATTGTCACTGCTTATGGACCCCCAAACCTGGGTGATCTATCCATGACCATGCTGAAGCTTGGGTGCAACTAATGGTATTTCCGAAGCCGACTGATGTGTGAATACTCAGCGGAGGATTGTGTTAGGGGTGAAATGCCACGAACCCAACGAGACAACGACTGGTTCTCCTCGCCCGAAATGCTTGATGCTCAAGCTTTGACTGACATGCTAGGGGTAAAGCACTGTTTCGGTGCGGGCCGCGAGAGGGGCGGTAACCAAATCGAGGCAAACTCGAGGACTTATTTGACCCCAGAAATAAGAGGGATCAATCGGCCAGTGCGACGATTGTGGCTAAGCTTCCATCTTCGAGAGGAAACAGCCCAGATCACCAGCTAAGGCCCCTAAATGACCGCTCCGTTATAAAGGAGGTGGGGTCAGAGACAGCCAGAGGTTTGCCTAGAGCAGCCACCCTTGAAGAGTGCGTAATAGCTCAATGATCGAGCGCTCCTTTGGCTGCGGAAGATGTACGTGGCTACGCGATCTGCCTGAATCTTGGGGGTGTAACAATGCATCGTTCTGTGAGCGTGCCGCTTAGAGCGAAGCACCCGCGCAAGCAGTGTGGACGAAGAGGAAGGGCGAATGTCGCTTGAGTAACGCAACATTGTTGAGAATCCAATGGCCCCGAAAACCTAAGGGTTCCTCCTCAAGGTTCGTCCCGCGAGGGTGAGTCAGGCCTAAATTCAGGCCGAAAGCGTGTCTATGGACACAGTGAAATATTCTGTACTACCCCTTGTTGGTCCCGAGGACGGAGGAGCTATGTTAGCCGAGGATGGTTATCTGGTCACGGACGCAACAATGTGACCTGCTTTTCCGGGTAAGAATGGGTAGAGGAACTGCCTCGAGCCATGTCCTAGTAACCAGGCTCTACGGCTCGGAAGTACCCATGCCATAACTCCCAGGAAAAGCTGAACGACCTTCAACAAAAGGGTACTGTACCCGAAACCGAACGTGGGTAGGTAGCGAATACCTAGGGTCGCGAGACAAATCTCTCTAATGAACTCGGCCAAATAGCCCCGTAACTTCGGAACGGGTGCCAATCTCACAATGTGCCGCAGTTACCCTGCCCTGTCGCACTGTTAACCAAAAACACAGGTCCTCCGCAAAGTCGTACGACCATGGTATGGGGGCTGACGCCTGCCCAGTGCCGAAGGTCAAGGAATTGGTGACCCTGATTACAGTGGAGCCGGCGACCGAAGCCCGGTGCCCGGCTGCCTGTAACTATAACGGTCCTAAAGGTAGCGAAATTCCTTGTGTCGGGTAAGTTCCCCGACCCGCACGACAGGCGTAACGATCTGGGCACTGTATCGGAGAAGAGGCTCGGTGAAATAGACATTCTGGAAGATGCTGACTACCCGCACCTGGACAGAAAAGACCCGATGAGCTTTACTGTTCCCTGTTTGGCTTTGGGCCTTTCCGCGCAGCTTAGTTGGAAGGCGAGAAGGCCTCCTTACCCGGGGGGCCCTAGCCATCTGAGATACCACTCGGGAAAGCTAGAATTCTACCTTGTGTCCGTACCTACGGGGCCCAAGGGACATTCTCCGGTAAGACAGTTTCTATGGGGCGTAGTGCCTCCAAAAAAGGTAACGGAGGCGGCAAAGGTTTTCCTCGGCCGGACGCAGCTTGCCTCGGTGCAAAGGCAGAAGGGAGCTTGCTGCACGACCGCACCCGTCGAGCAGGGACGAAATCTGCCTAGTGATCCGCGGTGCCGATGGAAGGGGCCGCGCTCAAGCGGATAAAAGTCCTCTAAGTAGCTAAACATGCTGATCTTCCCCAGAGTTTCAATCGACGGAAGGTTTGGCACCTCGATGTCGGCCTTCGCCACCTGGGGCTGGTAGGATGTTCCAGGGTTGGCTGTTCGCCCATACAGCGGTACTTGATCTGGGTTCAGAACTTTCGTGATACAGTTCGTCCATATCCTTGTGGCGGGCGTTTAAGCATTGAGAGGACCTTTCCTAGTACGAGAGACTTGGAAGACGCACCTCTGGGGTACCGATTAGCGTGCTCCACTTCACACGCTGGGTAGCCTAAAGTGCGGAGCCGGTACCTGCTGAAAGCATCTAAGTAGCTCCCACCCCAGATGAGTGCTCTCTTATTCCGCTTCCCCAAGCACCCGTTAGCCCAACGAGACCAGCGACGGGTTCTCTGTCACCTTCGTTGATGGAGCGACAGAAGTATGAGAATCCAAGTAGGTCACGGCGAGACAGAGCCGGTTTATCATTACGATAGGTGTCAGGAAGTTGCAGTGTGTATGCAGCTGAGGCTCCTAACATACGATACCGAAGAGATTGAACCTTGTTCCTACCGACCTGATACAATCGATCATTCACTTCGCCATCTATTTCATTGTTGTCACTGTTTGACAACATGAAAAACCAAAGCTGCCTCCCTCGCTATCCTATCCAGGGATGGAAGTGCAGAGGCTTTGTGTCCTTCCATTCAAGAAGTGGGCCTCACAAGCACTAGCCAATATGCTTTCTCCTCATGCCTTTCTTCGTGCATGTTTTGGGTTCGATATTCGGGTGTCCTATTCGTAGAGGAACCACCATCCATCCCGACCTTGGTGGTTCAACTCTACTGCGGTGACGATACTGTAGGGGAGGTCCTGCGGAAAAAGCTCGACGCCAGAACGAGAAAAAGCGTAACACCCCTTATTTTACTTTTTGCCATATTTGGAATATATGAAAGAGATAAAACATAAAAAAATGAAAGGTCGGTCTTATTCAAAACCCCAATATGAAAGCTCTTCTCTATCACTTCACACCTCGGAACGCACTGTTCTTTTCTTATAGATAGAGAGAAACGCGCTTTCACATCTTCTTAACCTAAATGAAATGGCTGAGGAGAGGAAAGGTTCCTTTTTGAGGGTACTCCCGTAACAGATCCGTGGAGACGGTGGGGCCTGTAGCTGCAGACGATTATGCCAGCACGCTGTTCTATCGAACCACGGTGTACCGGGGGATTCCTGGACACAACACAGAAAATATTTGACATTTCGATGCCCTTCCTCGCCATACCTTCCCGTTTGTCGAATGAATGGCCTTACTTTTTCTTCTTTATTTATCGTGAGATTTCGATCATTACATATAGTTCCCCAAGACGGAATCAGCATATGTGATTTTACTCCCCTAACTCTGCCTCATCATGCTTGGCAGAATAGCAGAGGCAAGTACAGGATTATTACAGCATAGCAAAAAATGCGTTCCTCGTCCTTAATATGTTTGCTTCGCTGGTACTTTTTTGGCCTAGTCGGGAAAATCGATGACTGCATCTGTTGATGCACTGCGCTTACACTCACTTAGAATTCGATTGCTTCTACAAGGATTATCCCGCATCTACGCCGAGGTATGTGACGGCGATTCTCAATATCGTAGAACAAATTCGTTGCGATACGAGTGAGATAGAATCGACGAAACATAGAAAGCGAAACAGCGAAACGGGATATACCTCTCACGTAACGGTCACAAAGCGAGCCCTTTACTTTCCATCTCTTCATAATCTTTAATTAAGAATCGAATTCAAGAAAATCCTACCCAAGTTGATCTGTCGAACCTACACGATCGACAGTCCGTTAACCGCCGACCGCTCCTCCACTTGAGCTACTGAAGGGAACAACGGCGATTCGAACCATCATAGCGTTGCAACCCCCCGATTCTCAACCCATGCAACAATTTGAGAGTCCGAGAGCTGTCCTTCGTAACTCGGAACGTTCTTCGTAGTGGCTCCGTACTTCCTGGCCTTCATTCGATAGTGAGAAGAACTCACAAAGTGGCTTCTATATGCATTATATTCCATCTATCCCCATTCCTCATTTAATACCCGTTTGTGCGATTAGCGACCATGAAGAATACACGGCTGCATGTATATACGTCTATCCGGTTGTCGCTCTATAGTGAACCAGTTAAATAAATCATCAATAATACAGCAAGAATATTGTAATACAGAAAGAAAAGGCGTGTTTGCTAGATGATTTCTTAAAAATCTTTTCTACTGGGTATTTTATTACTAACTGATGCATGCGATAATGAAATTCGGTCGTCATTGGTCGGACTCTATTATGGATCTTTCTGACGCACATTCTCCATAGGGCCCTCTTATCTCTTCTCTCTTCTTCTGAGCTCGTTATGGAATAAGGAACCGAGAAGGATGTATCAGCAACAACTGGTTTTATTACGGAACAGCTCATGATGTTCATTGATCTATTGATGCGCCTCTGCATCTAGGCATTGGGTGACTCATTACATCCTGTCCAGTTCTTACCCTATCTTTGTTGCTTTCTCTGGAACAATCACAAAAACTTTTTTGATTATGGTCCCCTACTTACAGCACTTCAATGCGTATCTCAGCATTCAAGTGTATTTTCTGAAATATCCATTTTCATCTTCAACATGCATTTTACCAATTCAACGTTAGCCAGATTCGGCACATTTAGATGTGTCGGATTGCACAACAAGTTATTTGTAACAGTATTTTATTGTTTTGTTAATTGGTACATTTTCTTCATGAATGGTTGGTTGGTATTATTCTGGATACGGGCAAATCATTCTATCGATCTAATCTAATAGGTCCTTGCTACCTCTAATCGTTACCCTGTGTCCGATTGAGAAATTCTATGCCTCGAAGTTTTTTAGTATTCTCTTATTTATCACCTGTGTCTCCCTATTTAGGCCAGAATGCGCGCTATATGTTTCACTAATAAATGAAGAAACCTCAGAAAAGTCAGAAAGTCAGAAAAGTCAGAAAAGGAAGAAAGGGGAGAAGTGAGGAAGAAGCGTGTAAAAGTGAGGAAGAAAGCGATGTAGAAGTGATGGAAGAAAGCGCTGTTAGAAACTTCCAAAGTAAGGAGACTAAACAGAACAAGAGGGATTCCACCGAAAAAGACCTTCCCTTTTATCGGAAGACAGGAGGATCGGACAAAATAGATGAAACGAAGAGATCCGAGCTAAGAATGGAAAGGAAAAAAACAAGCATGATTCCCCTTTCACTTTAAAACACTGCGTAAAGTATCGCCATTTTACGAAGATTCTTATCTTGATACCTATCAAGATCTTGGGGAATTGGGAAGACTTGAAGAAGAGAAAATGCCAAGACTTTTTCTGTTTGACTTTGAAAAAAAAAAACCTATTGTAACTTTTCTTTTCGATATAAGCGTGGAATCGTCCATTGCGATATATAAAAATATCGATTTGAAAATAGTGTACAAAAATGAATGTCCAATAATTTTTTTATACGTGTTCAAGTGATGGAAAACAATATATCTTTTCCATATCCGCCTAGTTTTATCACTTGTCGGAAGATAGAACGCCAAATGCTTGTACATGACAGAAAAATTTTTCCCATGAGACCTATATGATTATTGGTTTCTACCAATGATCAAAAAAAATACAACTTGAGCAATGATTGATAAGTCGAATAAAACTCTAGAAGAGACAAGAAGAAGAAGAAGAAGAAAGATATCTCTTGCTCTTAGATATACTTGAAAAAGGACCAGATTATGCAACGATGAGAATGGCAGAATACTTGCCAAAATCGTATGATCCTTTTTTGAACGGACCGTACGTGGAACAGATAAACATTCTATTCACATCCAATCATGATGATTAATTACGTCCACAATGATTTATGACTTTACAAAGCTTTATTACTCTTTCTCACATGAAGAGACGATGTAGATGTCCATAGAACGTTTGGATACTCAAGCATGGCTCCTTTCCTATTTCTAAAATTCTCGGAATTTTACATGAAAGAATCCTCTTGATGGAAAGCCATCATTAATGATATTGTTCAAATTTCGTAACGTCAATCGAGGAAGCTTCTTTATTTTTATTGAATAGAAGAAGAATTAATTCATAAAGTAAAGCAAATCCTTGGATTTGTATTCGACTCATTACAACCATCCAAATGATCAAACAACAACTGCAAAAAACATCCATTGGAATCGGAAGAAATCCAGTAACAAGGTTCCTCGCGGTCATACAAATTGCCGTGATTATAAACTGGATCAAGAAAATGGAGATAGAACAAAGGAAGATTTTATGAAATTAGTGCAAAAAGGAACGTGGTGATCTATACTTGATAACATCCGGATCGCGGATACCGAACTTATAATCTTGATCAAGCAGTAAGCAGGAAGAGGTGGCTTTGAACGTTATTCTCAACAACCAGATTTTAATCGGGTATATCCAAGGATCCATGGTGCTCAAGACGTAAAACAGTTTTAGTTGGGAAATATTTCAACAATGTTCATTCCCCGCTTTTTTGGATCGCATAGCCAAAATCTTTTTGTTTTTTTCCTTTTTTTGTAGCTCTTTTTTTTTTTTTCTTTTTTTGATAGATATAGATATCGAATAATTAATCTATTTTTAGGAATGCCGTGGGGGGAAACCCAGATCCGAACTTTCCGATTTGAGTAGGAAGAGGAGAGCAAAACACTGGGAAAAAAAAGACGAGGAGAAAAACAAAAAGAGAAGTACGATTAACAATATCAAATTTGGGATAGCATTTATAGTGGCCAAGCAATAGCATGTTTGATGCTGATAACCCAATCTTTTTTTAGAAAAAAACATGTATTGCCATTCATTGATAAGGCTAAAAATATGGACGTATGTTCTTTATTCTCAATTCCCCGATGTGGTATGAGGATTTGAAGGAATGGAATAGAGAAATACATGTTAATCACCTCTAATAATGGTGTTCCCTTCTCAAAACAGAATTTCCAAAGATTGGTTAACAGATGGATTCCGCATAAAGATTTTATTTCCTTTTCGTTTAAAACCTTTGGCGAAGATCTAAAATAACGAATCTCCATCATGGAGATCCAAGAAACAAAGAACAAAAAGAAAATTTTAGTTTTTTAACAGTTTTGGATGGAAACGGAACTCCCTGTTGGTTCTCCCCGAACCAACCTTACTTGTTTTGAACCCATATATAGGACTCAAAAAAGCATTAGACAAGTAAAAAGAACTCCTCTAAAAGTTTCAAAAAGACAAACAAGATGGGTCATCAAAATAGTTCTAGTTCTAAAACGAGTTCTAAAACGAGTTCCAAAAACGAATGAGTTCTAGTTCTACAACGAATAGTTCTAGGTTAAACGAACAGTTTAGGTCTAAACGATAATGAAGAAACTTGAAAAAGTGAACCAAAATTTCTTTATTGGAATGTGAGGCAAGGGAAAAGTACAGGAACAAATGAACAAATGCAAAAGATTCAAAAAAAAATAATCAGAGTATGCCACGAATCGGACCATTCAAAGTCATCTATGAATTGGGACAACTATTTCTCTAGAAAAAAAAATGAAAGATCTGCTGATAGCAATCCAATAAGATCAAATAGAAGAATCACAAAAAAGACAAGAGAAAATTCGGTTCCAGGGCCCTATCATGATAAAAGACCGGAATTACAAAAACCATTATTTGGCAGATACTTTCAAAGAAAAAATACCCGATAATACGGCAAATCACTTATTTTATGAAATCTTTTCATGAAACATATCCATAGATATCTGCAATGTATGGTTACCATTTCTAAGGTTAAGCAACAACCTTTTCAAAAAAACAATTATAAAGGAAATCCATTTACAACGATGAAGAACTCCCCAAGAAGAATGTGAGGATGAAGATCAGAGAGACAATGAACTTTATTCGACTATAAAAAGGCCTGTTCGAATCCTAATATTAGAAATGATTTTTTTTAAACACTATCACGACTTATCTTCCTTGTTCCCAAGCATATGATTTTAAAATTGTCTACAAACCCAATTAGTACAACAACCATCCACATTGAGATCTGTACTTCAATATCACGATCGACGGGACCGATCCTTTTATTAAAGACAAGATAAAGTATTATGTATGACACGAGGAATATTTGATTACAAATCAAGGCTACGAAATAATACGTCTGGAATGAATAAAGGAA
Source organism: Musa balbisiana (assembly GCA_004837865.1). Lineage (NCBI taxonomy): Eukaryota > Viridiplantae > Streptophyta > Magnoliopsida > Zingiberales > Musaceae > Musa > Musa balbisiana. The sequence continues at coordinate 24,769 of PYDT01002515.1, forward strand.
AAAATGGTTAAAGGGGCATTATCAATTAATTTTTCTCGGAGCAAAAATGGTTCTCGATTAGTAACGAAAAAAGGGCGCGAATAGAAGTCAATCAACGTTGTACTATTCAAAATAAAAGAATCAATGAATTGTATTCATATAAAAAGAAAAAAGGGACCGATTTAAGTCATTACATGAATATGGAAAAATTTTTATGCAGTGATTATCGACGGTCGGACAAAAGAAAAATTAAAAAAACACTACAGATATGAGCTTTTATACATGAATATATAAAATAGGGGATAGTACGGACTCATACACACTGAAACCCGAACGTTTATGTATTGCTAAATAGGACTATTGATGGTTACCTAAAAAAAGGATATTTTATTGATACCATAAAAAATATGGAATAGAAAATATTTGGATTATAGAAGTCTTCATTTTTGCCTTAGAAACAATTAGGGCATGAGAACAATAGTGATATTGAGACATAGTGAGATTGAGAACAATAGTGATCATTGAGGACTGGGAACCGATATGTATATCGGTACCGAAATTTATAAAAAACTAAGACTAAGGAATCATCAAAAAAAATTTTTTTGTTGGATGGGCGAATCGAAATGTTTCTACCATATCAATCTAGAACTTGGTTGCTTCCCAGAATTTGGGTACCTTTTGATGCATATAAGGATTAAAACCGTGGATCATACCAAATCAAATTCTTCTTCTAATAGTTATATGGAAAATGATTATTAGTCAAAATCAAAATGGAAAATGATATTAGTCCAAAATCAAAAATGAAAAATATTAGTCAAAATCAAAATCAAAAAAATGATAGTCAAAATCAAAATCAAAAAAATATAGTTCAAAAATCAAATCAAAAAAAAAATAGTCAAAATCAAAAAAACATAGTAGTCAAAATTCAAATTCAAAAAATATTAGTCAAAATTCAAAAAAACTATTAGTCAAAATCAAAATCAAAAAAATATTAGTCAAAATAAAAAAAATAGTCAAAATCAAAATCAAAAAAATATTAGTCAAAATCAAAAAAATATTAGTCAAAATCAAATGAAAAAAATATTAGTCAAAATCAACATGTGAAAAAAACTATTAGTCAATTTCCAAAACATCAAAAGATTCCGGCACCGGCATACGCGCTATTCACTGACGTAGCACCTCCTCGAGTAAAGGCTTCTACGCTGGTTGACCAAAAGGAGGATCCCAAATTGCATGACA
>PYDT01002297.1:0-25986 GCA_004837865.1 Musa balbisiana
AGTAGCCCCAACAAGATTTCCAACGAAGAACATCCACGCCCATACGATAACTATTCATATACCAAAAGGATTTAGCCCTTGATAGTGTGAAGAGTTAACCATAGATCCTCTCTTAACCATCCCTACATAATGGAGATATTAAATTTGGGAACCGTTTACGCCTGCATAAAGTGCTTTGTTTTCCATGCCACTCAAAAGTAACCACCATGGTTTTAACATCCCAGAAAACTGCCAAATAAAATGCGTCCCAAGCAGAAATATCACAATACCGGCCGGTCCTGGGCTTCCGCAAGGAAAACTATACCGAAATCTTTTTATATCTGCATTAACTTGGAACCACTTGCATCTAAAGCACCTTTTACTAAAGTCAATGTAGTTGTATGCAAACTAAGCAATAGCATGATGAACCAAGAAGTCCCCCCAGACCTATTGTTAAGAAGAGTGAATACTATTCTCATTAACATCATTCACACAGCCCGGTAACCAATGATAGCTTCGACCTGCTTGATCTGGCCCTTCGTTGAAGATAAGAGTACATCGAACACATATGAAGTCTTACCATGAGCGGATTGTATCCATTGGGCAAATATAGGTTCAATCACGATTTGTTTTTTCCGGAGTACCAAAAGCGAGATAACATCTGTTATGAACTAAAGGCGCAAGTTATGAACCCAATACCAGGCTGGCCCAACTTAATGAATATGCTGATAGCTTCTTTGTGGTCTAACATTCTTGCCAATACATTATCCTCATTACTGTTCTTGTATTGTAATCTCTAATGACGAATTGAGGCCATGAGCAAAGCTCCTTCATGATACCCCCTGCGATGTATTTGGTGAATGAGATTCAGGACACGCAGCTTGAAGTATTAAGTCTTGTGCCTATGAATCATTAGCAGGTACAGAGTCATGTGTGAGCTCCTACGGAAGTAATCCCCTAAAGAGGCTGAGCAAACCTATTTGAAATGAAGCGAATTATTGGAATTGTGTCATACAGACCCTTATGCCCACGCCCTAATCGACCCCCTGGAGGAATATGTGTTTCTAAAAGATCTTTGATACTGTGCCCAATCCCGAAGTTAAGTTCTATACATATGACCAGCGATCAGGAAAATAAATGCAATAGCTAAATGATGTGAGCAATATCGGTCAGCCTAAACCTTTGCGTTGTGGATGAATCCACCGAGAAGGGTTAGAATGGCAGTTCCTGTCCTTGGGAAGTACCAAATAAAAAAATTTGGGGGTCAACTACTCGAATCAGGGTTTTGGCATAAAGATTCCACTGACCCGTAAAAAATTGGTCTCCAACACTTGAGCTAGGTAATACACTAAAAATTATTCCATCTGACGTACTGTCCCCTGGATCCTGGAATAGCGACAGAACTAAATGTCCGTCCAAGGCCCCCCCCCAGAACTCACTCCGAGTCCTGACAAATGATTATTTAGACGAGATTCGGCATTTTTGAACCACGAAACGCTTGGTTTCCATTTTGGTTGTAAGTGTAACCAACCGCTATTAAGTATGCAGAAAGAAATAATAGAAAAAGACTCCCTATAAAATCTTCATAGTGTGCGATCCGATTGTATACCCCCACTGATCACACCGAATAAGCCGATATTCACTGGCCCGGGATCACCTCCTCGAGTAAAGGCTTCTACAGCTGGTTTCCAAATGATGATCCCAAAGTGCATGGCAATAGGTCTTACATGTAAAGGTTCTTGTCTCCATGACTCAAATTTCCTTGCCAATCTACCATGACAGAGACTTTCCGGCCTCCACAGAAAGAATATTTCTATTGCCCAAAGTGAGAATCAAAAATGTTCTGATAAAGACTTCCTCAGTAATATCCTCATGACTCTCGAAGTCATGTGCGGTAGCATACCACACCATCCGACGAGTAGTGGGTCCTGAGCTAAGCCTTGGCTAAACCTCGAAATCTTAATGCCATAATGCCTTTCAAATCCTCCTAGCCATTATCCTACTGCAATATTCTTGGGCTAAGAAGAATGCCCATGTTGTTCAATTCCCACCCATAATGTAATGGTTTACTCCTACAGCACTCCTTGTACAATGCTCAAGGGCTCTAGCTGATAGCCGGAGCACGTTGACTTGTTATGAAGCCCAACCGATGGAATTCAATGTTTCTTGCCAAGAACCACGGCCACGAATAGAAACATTAACTGAAGCCCAGACAAAATGACACCTAAAAAAAAGATCATATGCAGATAATGAAGAACCATAAGACTGAATTACCTGAGATGCCTGTGCCATAAAATCTCGAAGCCCCCATTCATGTAATGGAACCTGCGCAAAGTTGTCCTCCTGTAATATTAGTTACTACCCTATCACTTATCTTCCGCCCCAACATCCGACTGCATTTTCCAACTGAAATGGAAAATACTACGGACAATCGCATTGTACATCCAGAAGACCGTAAAAGCATGATACAGGCAGATACGTGACATGTCCCCCCTCTTTATTCCCAGGTCCATCACAAGGAAACGAAAACCAAGATTTTGCTTTTATAGGTATCAAGACGTGAACGCGAGCAAAGAACACCTTTCAGTAGTATCAATACAGTCACGTGATCGTAAATGCATGAATATGATGGACTAAGAAGTCGCGGTTCCTAATGGATAGGTAACAAAGCGACTTTGCCGGCCTACTGCTTAACCATCACCTACCTTCCCCAATTAAGCTGGTAACTTGCTGTTGCACCAGGAGCTGTATATGGCCGGTTCTAAGCATTGTTGTTTTTTGTACCATTGAGCAGATGGGTTGTAATTGTATAGCGGTATCTGAAAACATAGCTTGTGGACGGGCCCCTAAAGCGCTCATGGTATCATATGATATACAAGCCAAAACTGTGAAAACCCAGAAATATACATGCCCAGTTAGATGTATATATTGCACGCGGTGTCTGGACACGATCTAATAGATCGTTGTAATCGAAGTAGTTGGATCGTAATCTCTTACCATAAAATTGCTGCATGTGCAGCGCACCACTATGGAGAACCCACCGCTCCACATGTGCTGTGTAACAGCAAAGTTGGTGTACCATATTCAATAGCTATGTATGGATAGGAGCATGGAATACATATGGTGAGCTACAAATGGGTTAAGAGCCTAACATAGCGCAGGTTAAGAGATATTGAGCATGCCACGACGTTGTTAGGATTTAATAGAGTCCTTTATGATGGCCCTGGCTGTAAATGGACCTTTATGAGCCTCTAAATGTCTTTAATGCCATTGACCAATGCCCATTTTGGTTCTATACATATGACGCCGATCAGAAAAGAATGCAAGAGCTAAATGATGGTTTGCAAATCGGTCAGGGGGGGGGGGGGGGGGGGGGGGCCATAGCCCACTTGTTATTGGGTCCAATCCTCCACGAAAGTAAGAAATCCCGTATTTGACCATTCAAGGTGAAAAAGGGGGTTTCTCCCTCGGCAAACTTGGCTAAAGTTGAGCCAAAATGTCCCTATTCAAGATAAATTTCATGAGAAGTGGTATCTCTTAAGGATCAACTCCAGCGTCGAGAAATTGGTTCTCGTACGATACATGGATTTGGTGTCCCGCCCAAGAAGAGACCCAAGTCCTAGTAACCCCGCGAAGTGGTGATTTAGACAGATCTACCTCTTGGAACCAAGCCAATTTGGGGGCGGCTTTTGTGATAAGGACCCCCCAGCAAACGCATTAACGATTCCAAAGACCAATGCGCCAATGGCGGTACATAGAGTTGTAAGTCCCTAGTTTATTCCCGATGCCGCCAAATCTGCAAAAATCCGGAGGTTTATTTGTATTCCTCAAACCTCCACCCACATTCACCATTCAATATTCTTGACCTACGATTGTCCAACTACCGGGCACGGGTGCAATGTGAATAGGATCACTTATCCATTCTTCATAATTGGCAAAAACGGGCGCCATGGAAGTAACATTCCACTCAGCCAAAGAATATAATGAGAGTTGACCGAAAATGGTCACTAAATACTTTTTCGAGAGCTCTCCTCCAAATCACTGGTATTACTATCGAATCGTGAGCATCGCATAGTAGTTCTCAGATCCAAGTGGAGTATCAGCCCCCTTAGCTATTGTTCGTGCGAAATGGCCCCGGGTCTGGCCCATTCCTCGAAAGACTTTTTTATGGGATCCCTACTACAACATTTTCACTTCTGGTTCCGCAACGAATAATCATTAAGGTCCTCCTCGTTCCGGACAACACATACAAAGCTACCCGCCAACATTTTTTAAGTGACACTCTGAAAGATAGCTATTTTATTTATGTTATGATTAGTCCCTTTCTTTCCTATCTCCAATCCATCTATTTTATTTATTTATCACTAGCATTATAGTTATTCACTAAGCAATTATGATTTGAAGTCAATCCGAGCAAGTGTTCGATCTATTATACATAACGATTATGTGCCCAACCGTACCGGACCCCTTCCTCTCTTGTACGTCCTTTCCCCATGACGCAAAACTATTTTTTTGTGCAAACTAGTGTACTTATATCTGATTATAAATACCCATATGAATCTACGTCCCATGAATATCTTTATTACTTTACTCTAAATTACATCACAAACCATTCTTAAATTAATAAGATCCATTCCTATCTCTTCTCTGTATTTAGTCCATTCGAAGGTACCTTGTATTACTTATTAGTTTTATTCTATATTGTATTCGGATCCTTTATCCTAACGAGATACCATACAATGATTTTAGAAGGAATGATATACTAAAATTCTTGATTGGATCTTTTCATGGGAACGATCTATTTTCTTTGATTGAATTGATCCAACAACTAATTTTAATGAATTAAAAGAGAGTGGTTTTATTCGAAACGCCTCGTGATCTTCAACCAATTATGTCTTCACATAATCCTGGCAAGCGCTATAGCTTTTTTTCCAATACTCAGTCAGCTTTGATCGAACCACGCCTCCGCAATTTCAGAATCACCCTGGAGAAATGGCCTGTTCTCCCCGGGTCGGAATAGGTGGGTCCTCCCTTAGAACCGTACTTGAAGTTTCCTACCCATACGCTCGGCAACGATTCTTTTTACTTGCGCCCCATCTAATCTACCCTATGCAACTGAAGTAGATTTGTCATAATTTATCCCTTTTTTCCCATTTTTTGGTGGGTTCGCCAGAAGAAGTTAATTAACATAAGTTTAAAACTCGAATTGTGTTGATCAATACCAAGTTTGTCTTTTCTCCCACCTTCAGAAGATGAAGCATAAGATCGCCCTGAATCCTATAGTAAGTGGTTTAATAGTGTTAGAATTTTCTGAAAAGGTATCTATCTCGGTTTCAATATGCCAAAATTTATATAGATATAATCTTTGAAAAAGACTTTTCCTCCATAAGGATAAGAAAAAAGAACTTACTATCTGTGGGATCTGATGCTATCACCCGCCTGCTCAATACTTTAGTGATCGACCTATTACATAAGTTGATCTACTTTTATCCCTTATTAGGGCATAGTAACAAGGCATTTCTTAATCTGCGACCCCATTAGTTGGTTAATTATCTTTAACGTGTGCTTTCTCTATCAATTCAATCCTTTATCCATTAGTATAAATTAATATAGGCTTATCTATTTCTTCCTATTTTGGTTCTCGTGAAGTCTCTTTATTTGCTACCGCTGATAAAAAAACGTTGCTTTAGACGATGCATATGTAGAACGCCTATTTTTTTTCTAGTCTTTACTAGTCGATTGGATCTTTGTTTTCCTTCTTTCTATAGTGGAGATGTCGCACTTAATGACAGAAGTCACGGCCATATTATTAAAAGCTTGTGTAAGAATGGGTTTCCGTTTCTAGTGCCCGGAAATCATATTCCAAAGCCTTTGTATGCTCTCCGGGCTTGTGTGTATCCGGCCTATGTTTCTAGATATATAACTTCGCTCCTAGGGATCCAATTCTGGTCGCGTAGCTTCATAATATTCTGTAAAGCTTCCGCACTAATTTCCTTCGGAGTGAGTCCAACATCCGTTTACCGGTCGGTTTCATTCTATTCAAAGAATCTCCGTTCCAGAACCGTACTGAAGATTTTCATTCATCACGGCTTCCTCCCTTCTGGGCATAGTACAAAGGACATAATCCATGGAATTAAATTTCACTAGTCTCATTATGAACTGACCGGAGCGGTATTTTTACAAAATTTCTCCCAGCCTTCCCGCAAGAGTTTTTTCTTAACACATCGTTTATGCTAGATGGAATGGTAACTCCAGCACTTTCTTTGTCCTCAACGACGCCCCCCTATTTCCAGGAATTAGTCGACTCACGATCTTTGTGGTTATAACGGGTACCCAAAGTACGAACGAGATGGATGGTTTGTTGTCCCAACCATTTCTTAGTTATCCCCGATACCGATCCTGAAAAGGGTAATTTATAACAAAGTTTTTGTGTTGTTGATCCTAGGTGTATTTTGCTTCTTCCCCCATGCCGCCTATTTGGGACTAATTGGAGTAGGATTGCCCCTCCATCCGGAACCTATATGTGTAACCTTTCGCTCATACTAAAATCAACAATTAGCATCTGAGGCCTGCATCAATCGAGGATACACGACAGCGGATTGTTCTATCCCAACTTCACCTTCACCAAGCGTGAGTTATTTCAAACATTTGTTTCTTTCTATCCCGACCGTCCTTTCTTTATCCTCGTAATACTGAGGACGACTAGACTAAAAAAAAAAAAACAAGAAAAGACTCAAATCGCACCATCTCTGTATAGGTAATGCCTTTTTTTTTATTCTCCGGAATTGTCGGAATATTCGTAATACGATTTGGTCCTACAATTGAAGAGGGTCTTTCAAAAAATTGCATTTATTCCGGATCTAGCATCATTAACAATCCATTCTCATTCGATATTCTTTTCATTACCCCGAGGGGTAAATTATCTCGCAAACTAAGGAAATTGTAGTACGAAATAACATAAAAACAGACTAATTCAAAAACAGATGTGGACCTTTTTGTTCAAATTGTCCCCTTTGTTGTTTGATTGTACAAGGAGAGATAGAAATATTGGAGGATTTCATTCCAATTTCGTAGTATAACCAATGAACGGAACTATTACTATTTCATCTAAGGTGAAGCCACAAGGACTTTATTTTATTGTGATCCTGATAACTCGAGAAGTTTTTTGATTTGTTTATAATCCAAAGGAGGAAAGAATGAATAAGCTTAAAAAAATAGAGTAAAGTAAGGTAAGCATCCCATTTTTTTTTGTTGTTTGGCATAACATGGATACGCCAGCCATAAACATTGAATCGAAAAAATCCTGGAACGATTCATACATTTGTACTAATCTATGGGTAGCTTTGAGAGAAGGTGTTTGTTAGAATAGGAAATTTTTAATTGAAAGAATTATTCCTATGACCTTCATCAGTCTTACCTACTGGGAAGTGATTATATGAATGAGACGGTCGCTATTCATCGGTTTCTGTCAATACTAAGATTAGTAGGCAAGATGGCCGAGTGTTTCAAGGCGTAGCATTTGGTCACTGCTAGTAGGCTTTTGTTTACCGCGGGGTTCGAATCCCTCTCTTTCCGTTTCTCGTAATTCACCACGTTACTGAACACATATATCAATCAATAACAATTGGATACATAAATCCCAACAGATAGACCTGACCTTTTTGATAGAAATTCTCTATCCTAATGTACATGACTGTGGTACGTAAAATACAAATATCGGAAAAAGAAGAGCCAAAAAACAACCCCCCTTCCTTACTACTAACTGCTGATCCATTTTGTGAATACGTCTGAAAATGCGGATTCAAGGCCCTAGATCTATTTATTTATTTCGCGAAAAGAGACAAAAGTCCTCTGAAACTTTCTGTTGTTATTCGTTAGGTTCAAGTCTGACGGGAAAATATTCTACCGACTAACAACTCTTTCTTTTTCAAAAGCGATCCCTTTACTTCCTATTATTTGATGTACTAACTCCCTTTATATTGGAAGATTCAAAGTCAATGTTTGGCAATTCTCGGGTGGGGATAAAGCAATATAATTTTGAATCGAGCTTTCGATCTTTGGTTTATCTTCTTAGTAATAATATCTCATGGTTTACAACGATAACTTGGTATATCCACTATACGACCATAACGAAATATGTCATGGTTAACTAATTGCCTGGCTCCAGGAATGGTCGAGCCATACCCACTCGTAAAAGGATGTTTATCCAACGCATCAAGTAATTGTAGTAAAACCGACCTGTTTGACGCGCTTTGTCTTTTCTCAGCGATATCCATATCTAGAATTGTCGCTCTGTCAGAACATAATGAAAAACGCAATTTCGTTTTTCTTCGTAGACGGAATACTATACTGGCGATCTTTTCCCAGAACGCAAATTGTGGTTTTTAAGATCACTTCCGGATCTTAGGTCTTTTACTAGTTAGTCCCGGTAAAGCCCCCAGACGGCGTATTTTTTTGAAACGAGGTCCTCGGTAACGAGACATAAAGACTCCGTTTTTTATTTTATTGATTTATTGAATTTCATTTGTTCCCGAATAAAAAAATGAAAACTAACTATAAATTAGACTGAACTAAGGGATACACAAAGCAGCTAATTTACCGAAATACTACAGTGAATAAAAAATTGTCAATAATCATCCGATTTTTTTGTATATATAGGAAGTTGCAGCTCAGCTCCGTTTTATGATTTTTCGGTAGAGAGAGATCTAATTGTTCCAATACATTTTTTGTCATGGTTGCAAGTGACCAGACCTACCCATATGAAGGGGCTGAGATTAATCAATCACGGAAAAATCGATAGAGAAAAAGCCCGTCTATCGGATTCGAACCGTGACCATCGCATTACCAATGCGATGCTCTAACCTCTGAGCTAATCGGGCTCACATAACATAACAGAAAATAGTATATAGAAATTGAGACACTACGATTTTAGCTATTAGCTGATCTTATCTATTAGCTATTCCGTTAATTTAACATGACTTACTATAAACTATATAGTATATTTCTATAAGTTATCTAGTATAGCTTAGTAGCTTTCAACGATTAGTCTATCTAAACTATATACTATAACTCAACTATATACTAAACTAACTATAATAGATTCTGAACTATGCTTCTGACTATTCTAACTAATCCAGAACAACTATATATACACATGATGTATTTATGATTTATATTAAATTTATTGTTAATTATTTAATTTATATTATAATTTACTTTATATTATTATAATAGAAGAATATAAATTGTGTTAATTGGAATTTTGATTAGAAAAAATCTAATTATTCTTAACAATTATTTTTTAAAAGCAGTTTGAAAATTATATGAAATCGTATTATAGGAAATCATATCATATCATTGAGTTAATTTATATTTTTTAATTATAGCTATCGCGAATCGTCTAAGATAAAAAAAAGATAAGGATCACGATACAATCTAATGAAATGAGACATTCCTCTGGTTTGATTCGGAAAAGGAGGAAATAGGACAAAAAAAAGCAGAAATGAACTATCGACCGTTGGGTCCACTATTCCAAATCGGCACTGTAAAAATGACATGGAGGGAGAAACCATATTATGTTTGATTATCTATCCAGTATTGAATTGCGGATACATCAATGATAAATCATTTCTGATTGAAACAATGTTCATTCATATAAAGAACTGATGAGGATACCAAAAAATCAAACGCACATACACTTTTTCAATAAGAAATCATTATCTAACGAATTCAACGGTCCAACAAACAAAAAAATGAACAAGATAGTTGGCATTCCAACGTAGCTCTTGGGAATCAAAGGGGATATGGCTAAATCGGTAAGACTCTCACGGACTTGATTGGTTGAGCCTTAGTATGGAAACCTGCTAAGTGGTAACTCCAAATTCATAGAAACCCTGAATTAAAAATGGGCACCTAGCCACATCCTTATTTAGAAAACAAAGTTTTATAAAACTAGAATTTTAAAAGGATAGGTGCAGATGACTCAATGTAAGCTGTTCTAAACGAATGGAGTTGACTACGTTTTTTTGTTTGGTAGCTGGAATCCTGTCTATCAAATTACAGAAAAATGTCCTATATACCTAATACGTATGTACTACATCCTGCCATATAACGATTAATCAGACCGAATCTATTATATTATAATTATATTATTATAATTGAAAAATTATAATATGAAAAATTCATATTATTATGAATCCATTTCATGCAGTTGGAAGAATCGAATATTTCATTATGAATCATTTCATTCCAGATTTGATAGATCTTTTGAAAAACTGTTATCGACGTATTAAAGAAGAGTCCCATTCTACATGGCCAAGACCGACAACAAGAAATTATAGTACGAGGAAAATTCCGTCGCCTTTAAAAATCGTGAGGGTTCAGTCCCTCTATCCCCATAAAAAGCCTATTTTACTTCCTAAGTATTTACTTTATCCTCTTCTTTTTTTTCATCAGTGGTTCAGTTCAAACAAATTCACTATCGTTCTCATTACTCTAACTCTTTCACAAACGATCCGACTAAATCCTTTGGATCTTATCCCAATTCTGGATCGAACCTGTACCAATGAACATATAGGGCAAAGATCTCTTTATTGATCATTCACTAGTCATATCATTATCCTTTTTACCTTACTTGTCAAATTTTACTACTTTTTCTCCTTTATTAACATAGACACACGTACTCTCCACTAGGATGATCCACGGGAAATGGTCGGGATAAGCTCCGTTGGTAGAGCAGAGGACTGAAAATCCTCGTGCCCATTCAAATCTGGTTCCTACCGTAATAATGTTCGGATAGATATTCATACAAATAATCGCGTAGATCGGGCGTTAATGTCTAGAGCATGATACTGTATTACTCATCTATATGTTACATATTTACTCTCCTAGATGTATAATCTATACTATATACCTCCCTTTTGGGGGGATGGTAAAAAATATATGTATTTATGGTTATGGTTAAAGAAACAAATTGAGATTATGCTCCCTTGTCTCTTTTTTTTCTTTCTTGTTTCTCAATGTGCTTTCTCTCATTCAACAAAAGATATAAGGTTGGGTCTTCATCTATATTCAAATAAAAGAAATAAGTAAAAAAAAAACTTAAAAGTCGAGAGGAGTTTAACAGATAGCAATATAACAGATGCACTTCAGACACAGTACAAATAACATCCAATCCCTTTTCTTCTTCATTTCATATTTTTTGACATTTATTCCCTTCCTTCACTCTTGCTACGTTACTTTCCCGGGTCCATCTTACATCTAAGTAAGTTATGTGCGCGGTACAAGTTCATAGTGCAGACTCTTTTGATTCAGCCCATTGTTTCTGCTCATCCAAATGGATATGATCTAGTCCAAATTTGAAATATAAATGAAGTTTTTTTAGTTATCCATAATACGAATTAAATTCCGGTTACTTCTTTCATCTAGAACGGAACGTAAAAATATTCCTTCCCTTGAAAGATCTGGAATCGTGTCATCAGTCTATAGGAACATTGTTTTCTATCATTTAATGAGCATCTTGTATTTCATAGAAATTGGGGGGTAATATAGTCCTTACGTAGGGGGGCAACCTATCCAACTTCCGGCATCAAAATCTTTTTAAGGCGTGGATGATTCTATAAGCAGATTCCCAACATATCATAAGATTCGCGTTCTTGACAATCAGCACTTCTCCAAATCCAGAAAACAGACGGGATTCTAGGATTTATTCCTTGGGGCAAATCCTTTTAATGCATACCTCTTCTGGTAGCTATACCATAACTGTATTCTCGTACGATGATACACACTGGCTAAAATCCGCCTGGTGCCTACTCATAGGCACACTGGTAGCGTAATAATTGTAACCATATACATATGACTGACAGCAATGGAACCCATCCTGCCGTTTTTTATTGTAAAGTTCTATTCCTCGGCAATCAAGCCCAAAGATCTAATGCACTAAATCATGTTGGACTAACCAATCAGCAATAAACGATCCTGCTGCATCTTCTGTCTCTCCCCATTTGTATTTGTCGGAAGTATTCATTTACAATGAAATTTTAAGATTGACCCTTTTTCTTTCTTATTCTGCACAAAAGAACCTTACCTTGTTCGGATTCACTAATTCATTGGGAGATAACTGAACTTTTGGATTGAACAATTGTTTCAGAAGGTATCTCTGAAGGTGATGGTGATTGATAGAGCAATCGTGATCATATTTCAGTATAGTACTGCGTCGAACACAAAACTGGTGGGGGGGTGGGGGAAAAAAAAATTTTGGTTATACAACATCGATTTTCCTTTTGAGACACAGTCTATCTTAAAGATGTCTCGAGATATTTTCTTACGAAGTTTCGTTATAGCACTATAACCGCCTCTGGTTTAGGTGGCACCGTCAATAGACATCGACAGATTAGCTTACGACTCCACGAACGTACTATAAGAATCATACTGAACATCCTCCTTTATAGTACAGCTCCCCTAGCAGCCATAATTTTGGTTCAGGCTTTGCTCTATAATCTACTAAGAATGCGCCATTTTTCATTGTTACTATTTCCGCTGTTAACCTTAGGTTCTGCTTGTCTAGGACTCGACTCTTGTACCAATCCATACGATCAAAGTCGAATCGCGAGCCTATTAATGAAGCAAATCAATGAAACACAACTGGTACCGTATAGAGCGGGGGCCATAAACTTGAAAAGTCTTGACCAATCCGAAAGTCATCATGTGTTTTGAAATAACTGAGTGGTAATTGTTTTGGTCACTAGGAAACGCAAATTCAAATTCATAACTTTCTCAAGTAATCTTTTCCTTCGTTTTTTTTGATTGTCTGAATAGTCAGTTAAGAAGACCTTCAATGCTCCTTTTCGCCATGCATAAAACTTGAACCAACAATGGGATAAGCACAAAACTTAAAGCTTCGATAAATACAATACCCCAATACATCAACTCTTGCCCATGATAAGAAGCCGTTTCAACTCAAAAACACAACAACTAGAGCACACATGAATAGCGATGCGAATTGTAACCAGCCCCCCAATGGGTTCTATACCCCGATTCAAACTAGAGACACTTCTCTGGTCCTTCACTAACCGGGCTAAAACTCCGGAATTACAATGCCAAGATATGGACTAACGCTTGATATTATTAGAAACCCATAAAATTCTATTCGTGAAGCAGAACATAAATGTACTCCTTTTATGTGGAATATGCTGATTATTCGATTCGAATCGGAATTGTCAATTCATCCATAACTACTTCTTATCGTGAGGCGGCAAACAAGAATTGATTATTTTGATCAAATCAACTGCATATTTTATAGTTTTTTGCTTGGGGCATTTTTGGTTTAAAGATCATCTAATGGAATCCACTTAACACTTTTGATTTTCTTCCTATTTAGATATGGGTGTATACATACTGATGCTCCTTACACAAACAAACCTCTCACTTTGTCTTGGTGTTCTCTATCCTCTATAAAAAGTTATAAAATTACTAAAATATCCTATGCTATACTATGTCTAGGCCTATAACTTCATAAACATCCCAAAACCCTATAAATGTAAAGTGAAATATCCTATAGTAAATCTATGAATACTAATATTCATTAGATATATTTTGTTATATAAATCAACATAATGATATAATAATATTTCATTTCCATTTTTTAAAACTTAATTTTCAGATAGTCATATGGGGTAAATGTGCTAGGGATTTTCTTAGCATCTTCTATTTATCGAAGTATTCCTTTTTTCCTTAAAATCTGTGTATAGTATATTGCTTCTATTGATTTGAGAACGAATATGAATACATATCTATGCTCGCATGATTTTTTATCTTTTCTGTCCTAGATTTATTTTCTATTTTTTCTTAATTGATTCAATCCCGTTGAATTGAGAAGGTTTGGGACCAGATAACAACTTTATATCTTCTATACAAAAAATTGGAAAACTATAATGACACCTGTACCTATCCCACCATCCTCAGAAATAAATAAGAAAATCGGTTATTTCATTAGAGGTAGAATTAAAGATTCATTCTTTTCGGACCAATCCCTCTAGTTACTAAACAAGAGTCGATTGGAATGAATCGCAAATACTTGTTTGTTTTGTTACGGCAATAACGCTTAATAACTAATATATAATGGTAAGACCAAGCATGGGTTAGATTTCGCTACCAGAAAGGTTTTACCAGCAAACCTATACTAGAAATGAAACAATAGCAAAGATTGTATATATCATCGAGACGGAATCTAAATGATTTTACATAACATTTTTTTTCAAATAAAAGAATCACACATTATCGAATGATTCGAAAGGACCAAATCAAATCCCACAAACCCACTCAAGCAACTCATAGAAAGAGAAGAAGAAACGTTACTATATTAGATTTAGGCCCAATTCCGTTTTTATCTCTCC
The DNA here is from genome assembly GCA_004837865.1 of Musa balbisiana. Lineage (NCBI taxonomy): Eukaryota > Viridiplantae > Streptophyta > Magnoliopsida > Zingiberales > Musaceae > Musa > Musa balbisiana. Next base: position 14,373 of record PYDT01002297.1, read on the forward strand.
ATTATCCTCTGAATCCATCATAAGGTGCTCTGTTCTGCCAAAAAACGATTAGTGTTATTAGGGGTAATTCGCCAAATACAGACCAACCCAAGACCAGAAAAGAATGGTCCTAACCCATGTGACTTAGGATTAGACTTGGTTGGTCCCATAAAAAGAAACTATACTAAACTAAAATATATATATTAGATTAGGGCTATACGGACTCGAACCGTAACCTTCTCGGTAAAAAAAACAGATCAAACTGATTATTATCGAAATGATTTCGAACTGTTTTCAACACCAAAGACCCAACCTGCATTTTGTTGCTTGGGCTCTTTTCATCAACTGGTGTAAAGATCAGTTAGTCCCACCATATTTTTTTCTTTAGGGAAATAATGAGATGTTCCAATGTGCTCTGATTTTTATTATTTGTATTCTGATCTAGGAGCAATACCAAGTGGTTTCAAAGAAGGGTTATCTTGACTTTAGTCTGCCTTCGGCCTAGATCACCTAAGTTAAATGGCATCTCTACGCTCGCTGCAACAGTCCGCATAATTATACTTCATACACACGTAACGTTCATAGGACGAAAGAGGTATTTTTGAGGCCTTATACTCTTAATGCCTAGCATTGAATGGGCTTGGGTATTTACCTTAATCACTATCACATCAATGGCGGGTTCTATTTGATTTGGCAACTGAATTCGCGCCTGAACGGACCGAACCAAAAGTATTTGTCAGCTAATTAGGCGATTCGCCATGTGTTCTCCCTCGCGACTCATATATGCGAGTAAGACATTGATCCATATTCTCTCCTTGAAACAAGCATTGCGGCGCGGTGACACACACAGTTGCTCTCTCACGGAACACCCACCTGCTTCTATGGCGTTATAGTTCTTGCATCCCAAAGCCTAAGGAACTGTACGACATAAAAACATAGTCGCATAAATCCGAATTCCCCATCCTCAACTCTTCTGATCTCGTTATTTTATTTACGCTTAACGAACAGATTGTATTGCTAAAAATAATATTCCACCTATAATCCCCGAAGTGATGGGTTTTTTGTGTGCTAAATGACCTACTTAACTCGTGGTTAGAGTATTGCTTTCAATACGGCGGGAGTCATTGTTCAAATCCATATATGTAAACTTTTATATCCTGAGTCGATGAAATGATATCTATAAGTTTTCTACCCCATCTTCGTTTTTTGTTTTATATATTACGATTAGACTTGATTGTGTTCAATTGGCAGAATCAACCTGTGGTTGTATATAAAGAACTTTTTAAAAACTTCTCTTTAATTATTTTGATGTATTGACTTTTACTAGTAGGAAATAACATTGACAGCCTCTACTCGTGTCCTAGCTCGGCTGAGAGCTAGATTCGCTTCAATTGCTGTCTCTTACCCTCAGCTCTCCTCAAGTGAGCTTTCATCTATTTCAGAGCTTGGTGAGCTTCTTGCTGATCAATTTCAGTAACTATTTCCGCTCAATTTCCCTAAATGGTGATCTCATTCTTACCTATTCTAAGCGAACCACCCATCGAGCAACCGTTAACCATTGGTCCGTTGTTGAGCGTATTCTCAAAGACCTATATCTACATCCGTGGAATAGGGGCGTGGTTGGTAATCCTCCAATTTGTCCCCTATTAGTAATAAAATTATTTCTTTCCACTTCTGAGTCCCAATAAGTCGATTAGTATCAGTACACAAAGATGTTAATGTCAGTTCTTCAATTTGCTCTCCCTCTTTAAGTTCTAGCTTTCGCGGTAAGCTTCATCGATGTTACCTACTAAATAAAGCCCTGCTGAACTGTCCTAACTCTCCGGAAAGGATCAGTGAAACCCCCTAGATTGTTTCTGCACTACCAACATATTGCCTGGAACCATAAATACTTCTGGCCACGAAGAAGGGTTTGTGATAAGAAACGCTCGATTTTTCGTCTCTTGCTACAGTTAAACGATTCTTCTTCTGATATTCGTCCCAACCAAGAATAGCTATATGTCCTGAAGTTCTTTGTACCGGTTGTGAAGTTTGCTTACTCTTTGCGGCAGTTTCATCATGTTTCCTCGCCAAAGATCCTAGGTTGTAACGTAGTGTGACTTTGAATCAACGGATCCACTGCTGGATAAATACCTTTTGGCAGCTAATCCTCTTGATAATACGTAGTAGCATCTAATGTGCAAATGTCGTGGCAGGAGCAGGGTCGGTCCAAATCGCCGCGGGGGGTACAATAAACGGCTTGGATCGAAGGTTATAGATCCCTCTTGGTAGAAGTAATTCTTTCTTGCAAGAACCCCTTTCTGTAGTTCTAAGGTAGTTGATAACCCACTGCGAAGGCATTCTCCCCAATAGGCGGATACTCTGATCCTGCTTGGACGAAACGAAAGGATATTGTCCGATGAAATATAATACGGTCTTGTTATTAACATCCCGGAAATATCCGCCTAGTTAGGGCAGTCAACCAACGCCATCCTACCTCCTCCCGGCGGTTTATTCATTTGAACCATAGACTAGAGCTACTTTTGATTTCTGCAATATTTTTTCATTAATGACTCCGGAGTCTTTTCAATTTCCATGTAAAGATTTTCCTTCACGAGTACGTTCGCCTACTCCGCCAAATACCATACGCCGCCATGAGCTTTGGCAATGTTGTTGATCAATTCCATGATGAGTACTGTTTTAAAAACCTCTCCAGCGCCTCCAAATGTCGATTTGGGTTCCCCTCCCGGCGATAAGGAGCTAAAAGTCCACTCTTTAATTCCTGTTTCAAAGATTGATAATCGTCTCTAACTGTATAAGGCAGGTGCAGGTCTATGAATAGGAGATGTTGTGCTAGTATCTACGGAACCTCAAATTATTCACCGGCTCCCCAAGAACGTTGAAAATTCGTCCGAGGGTAGCTCACACCGACTGGACTCTTAGAGGGTCCCGTGTCAATCACTTCCATTCCTCTCATCATCCATCCTGTATAGCACTCATAGCTACAGCTCTAACTCGATTATTTCCTAATAATTGTTGTACCTCAAAGTCACATGAATTTGCTGACCGCTTTATCTCGACCTTACCTCCAAAGCGGTATAAATATAGGCATCTTGCCCCGGAGGAAAAACAATCCAGTACTGGCCAATAATTGGAGCGATACCCCTAGTTTTTGTTCTTCAAGTGTGGAAACCGCAGGACTAGAAGGGGTAGGATGATTCTGCATAATTATATTAAAGTAAGTATTGTCGAAATTTTTTTTGAATAGTGCCATGCCAAGTCGAAAATAAATGCCGATGCAAAGTTGATCGGTTAATAATTTTTTCAATAAAACAATAATGGGAGTAAGCACTGATTTAGTTGGTACACCCCACCGAATACTATTCAATCGTTTACTCATTCAATGAGTAATTTTTCAAGTTCAGCCACGCCTTCTTTTTTCAAAAGAAATATTAAGTAACATGAAATCACGAGTAATCTCCTTTCATTCTCTATCATTATAGAAAAACATCCGTATTAATTCTATTATCTCAAGAATTCGAACCCGAACTCCATTTATGATTCATATTTCGATCTAATTGGCCATGTTCTTTTTTTTTTTGACTAGAAATTGGATTTTTTCTTCCGCCTATCTATTCTTTAATTACCCTTTTTAGGCTAATTATGGCCTATTTTCACACTAGGATTTTCCTATAATCATATATCACTGTCCAGAGTGAATTTTTCTTAGTATTTAGATTCAAAATAAAAGGAGATCCATTTGATTTTATTGTAACCTTGCAAAACAACATGGGGTTTGGGTTTGCGCCATATATCTCCAAGAGTATACAATATCTGTATTGATGCAAGTCCCATACATGGTTGCTAATAATGAACCATTTTCCTTTTCAACATAGCAGGAACAGGGTGAAATTATTGATAATATTAGTTTAAAATTTTTTTTTCTCTTTTTTTTTTGCAAAATTGTTGTCAAAGGTTTCATCACGCTAATCTATATCGCGTAGCCTTGTCGTTGTGAGATTCTTAATTCATGAGTGGGTAGGGAGGGACTTAGTGTCACCACAAACCGAACTAAGCAAGTGTTGATTTTAAAGCTGGTGTTAAAGATTACAAATTTACCTTATTATACACTCGCTGACTACGAATTCCAAGATACTGATCTTGGCGCATTCGATAACTCCTCAACCTGGAGTTCCGCCCGAAAACAGGGCAGCGGTAGCTGCCAATCTTCTACTGGATGGACAACTGTGTGGACGATGGACTTACCCGTCTTGATCGTTACAAAGTGGATGCTACCCACATCGAGGCCGTGTGTTGGGGAGGAAAATCATAGTATTTCATATGTAGCGTCCTTCGCGACCTGTTTGAGAAGTTCTGTTACTACATGTTACTTCCTTGTGGGTAATGTATTTGGGTTCAAAGCCGTACGAGCTCTACGTCTGGGATCGCGAAGCCACTTCTTATTCATCCAAAACTTTCCAGCCCGCCTCACGCATGCAGTTGAAAGAGTAATTTGAACAAGTATGTCTCCCATTGGATGTACTTTAAACCAAATGGGATTAGCTGCAAAAAACTACGTAGAGCGGTTTATGATGTCGACGTGGGGGACTTTATTTTACTCCCAACTATTAGGGAACAGTGAACTCACAGCCTTTATGCGTTGGAGAGATCGTTTTTATTTTGCGCCGAAGCACTTTTTAAAGCGCAGCCGAACAGGGAAATCAAGGCATTACTTGAATGCTACTGCGGGTACCTGTAAGAAATGATGAAATTGGCCATATTGCCAAGAATTAGGAGTTCCTATCTAATGCCTTAACTCCTTACCTGGGTGGATTCCTGCAAATACTAGCTTGGCTCATATGCCGTGACAACGGCTACTTCTGCACATCCATCGCGCAATGGCATGCGGATTGATAACAGAAAAATCATAGGTATCATTTTCGTGTACGCTAAACATTAGTATGTTCTGGTGGAGATCTATTCCGCCGGTACCGTAGTACGTAACGGGAAGGGGAACGGAGAGACTTCGGTTCGTTGATTTTTACGTGATGATTATTCGAAAAGACCGAATTCGCGGTATTTCTTCGAACTCCAAGATGTGGGTCTCTAGCCATGTGTTTCTGCGTGGCTTCAGGGGTTATTCATGTTTGCATATGCCGCTCTGACCGAATCTTTTGGGGAATTCCGTACTACAGTTTTTGCGAGGACTTAGGACACCTTGGGAATGCACCTGTGCAGTACTAATAGGGTGCTTTAGAGGCTTGTGTACAACTCTTAATGAGGGACTGATCTTTTCGTGAAGGTATGAATTATCCTGAAGCTAGCCAATGGATCCCTGAACTAGCCCGCTCTTGTGAAGTATGTAAAGCGATCAATTCGAATGTCGAACCAGTAGATACGCTAGATAAAGTAAAAAAGTAAGTGTGCATAATGTCATAATTCCTGTTGTTCTCCTAATTGATTTGCAATTAAAGTCGCCCATCTTTTTTCCTAAAAAAAAATTGGGCCGATTGCCGATAAAAAAAAAAGAATGAGCATTCTCATACTATTTATTTGCATATATCTTGTTATATGACAATGTACAGCGCTCCCTATAAGACATCGTCATATCGAAGACTAACACTCAGACTTCTATTGTTGTTTTGGATCCATGGATTGTATTACTTATGGATCCTTGGGATTGGTTGACTTTTTTATATCTCCTCGTTCAGGCCATAGATCAAGCAAGGGAAAGCTCCTTACCCAGCCTATATATTGTCTTTTTCTTCCATGTTAAAATAGAAACTAATTATTTGATCTACGAAAACAAATTTCTTTATTCTTTATTTATAGAAATAAACAACTATCCTCTTTTCGATGAGAAGGTTGTACATCACAATGGAAGAAAGCTGTGTCTTTCTCTTTTAAATTGCATAAAAAGGATTCTATCATAATATTGAGTGATACCTCGGCTTCCCCCAAAGAGATCTTTTACTTTACTATTTGATTTCGTACAATTACGCAATACGATCTTTCCTAATCATTTAGGATGTTACTTAATAACGATAAGTATTGAAAAACGAGTAAGTAGTGAAGACTGATTATCCATCGAATGTATTGTATTTCAGCCCATAGGGTGTAGAAAGACTCTATGGGAACATGGGGTTCCGTTTCGATGTTGTCTAACGAAAGTTAGAACATAGGTGGGTGCTCAGTATCAATGGATAGTCCTTGATGTAATGGACATACCAGTAGAAGTGCAACCTATTCTAAACGAGACGATTGAAAAGATTCCCTATTGGAATCATAGTGGTAATTATATTTTTCACTAATGTCCTGATTCTTTATTGAAATCAAGGATATTTGGAGTTTGATTCTGATGAACACTTTTTTAGTTAGGGATAGTATGGTGACAGTTACGCTGTAATATTTTTGATATTGAATCCAGATTTTGAGGTTGCCCAGGATAGTTCTTTCTTGAGTGACTAGAAAAAAACTCTATTTAGTTGAGTTAGGGTGTATAAGAAAAGAATCACTACTATTATCATTACATGTAGATACTCAATCTAGTTTGGAATAATCAAATTAATATTTGCTTGAGAGTTATCTTCGTTTTGACGTCATTATTTAATAGTTTTCTATTTCGGGTCTACCACAATTACATGACAGTTACTTTTATAACTTCATTTGTACTGAAAATAGAAATAGTAGTGAGAGCGGTAGTCATTAAAAGAACTATAAAAATTTCAATGATTTTCCAGAGCGTAGAATTCCATGAGATTAGAATCAGATTTCCATGAAGACGTAGAACAGATTTCCATGAGACGTCAATCCGTTTCCATAAGAATAGAATCAGATTCCATGAAGAAAGTAGCATCAAATTTCCATGAAGAATTAGAATAGAATTTCCATGAAGCAGTAGAATCAGATTTCCATGAAAAGTAGAAATCGGATTTTTCCTAAGAATTAGAATCAGACCTTCCATGAAGAGTCAATCAGACTTCCTGAAGAAGTAGAATCCACTGATTTCATATAAACAAAATCACCCATATTATGGTTCATGCGAAATTGTTAGGGATTAAAATTAAAAAAAAAATAAAAAATTTTTTAAGTCAAAATGAATATTATGGACAGTGTGGATATCATTTGAAATGAGTAGTATCATATAGAATTGAACTTTCGATTGATCCGAACTGGATCCTGCTGCATAAAGATATGATATCTATGACCCCATTGATTTTCGTTCAAAAGATGAACCTTAGGAATCGTCTCGAATTTTTATCAAAGCGGACAGGTTTTAGGCTGATGCTATTCACCACGTCATAGGCAAATAAATGGTATTCCCGTCGCCCTTGGCGTTATGGATTTTCATTTTTATGGGAGTAGTATGGTATCCGAGTAGGCGAGAAAATTACTCGTTTGATCGAGTATGCTACTATCTATCTCTACCTGTCATTATTGTGTGGGCTTCTGTAGGAGCCTCATGCAAGAAGGAAGTTTTGAGCTTGAATGCAAATGGGCTAAAATATCTTCTGCTTCATCTAATTACAATCAGATAAAAAGTTATCTATGATCCATTCTATCAACAATCTCCTACAACTGTGAGTAACACCAGTTTTGGTATTTGGGGATATCAATTATTGCTGAATCTAACGCCTACATTGCATTTGGCGGGTAAGAGTATTGAACCAAACATTAAAAAGTAATACGCTGAAGTTCCACAAGTGTCTGAGTATTTATTCCCAAAAGGTTTATTCGACCCCATAGTACCACGTAATCTTTTAAAAGGTGTTCTGGGTGAGTTATTTCAGCTACCGGTTTCTTTCCCTTGAACTCAAGTTAAAAATGTAAAGTAGAGCCAGATTCAGTTTATTTTAGTTGTAGCGAACAGTATTAATTCGTCCGTAATCAGGTGTTTTCTTTGGTGACATAAGTTCTCCTTGTAAAAGAGACAGAGGTTTCGGATAATTTTTATTTTATATTTTATCTATTTATATTCTTTATTTTATATTTTTTATATATTTATATTATAATTATATATAAATACTATAATAATACTAAATATACAAAATTTTTTTTTTAGAATATTTTTAGACTATGAATATCTATGTTTCTATCTATCATTTTCTATCTAATCATATAGACTTATAGTTGATATTAACTTAGTACTTAAAATAAATAATAGTTTATATAATTTTTTATAGAGATTTATAATATAATAATGCTTGATATTACTTATAATAGATACTTGATATTACTGATAATAGATCTATATAGTAAGAGATTCTCATAAGAAGATATCTTTCTAAAGACAGAGGACGATAACGAAATAGATAGAATATTAAAACATAAAGATAGAATATTAATTGAGGCACCTATTCTATGACAGATCCACTTACCCTCTATTTTTGTGCCTTTAGTGGCCTAGTCTTTCCGGCAATTGCAATGGTTTCTTATCTTCATGTTCCAAAAAAATAGATTGGCTAGACCCCAATTGACCGAATCTTTCAATTTCTTCACCACTGGATGATAATACAGATCTTTATCTCGTTGTATATGGTACCTGATCTGTGGCTCTTTCCGAACACCAATGAAAGACCTGTTATGCTGATAATATGATATCTGCATAAATGCATTATATGTGTATAATAGCTGGTTCAAATGGATTAGTGAATATTTTAAATAGAACAATGTATCTAACCACTTATTCCCTAATGTTTTCACATCAGAAGAGGGCTAGTTGATAAAGTTACTTCGGATCACGAAGGTAACTTAAAATTTTATTTGTGTTATTCGCTCATTCCATCGAATGCAACTGGATCTAGTATAGTATGAATTGGCGATCAGAACATATATGATAGAACTTATCACGGGGTCTCGAAAACGAGTAATTTTTTGCTGGCCTGTAATCCTTTTTTTAGGTTCCTAGGATTCTTAGTGGTTGGAACTTCCAGTTATCTTGTTAGCATTTATATCCTTATTTCCATCTCAGCAAATCCAATTTTTTCGGGTTTCCACATGGATCGGATGTCTTTCTACGTCGCGGTCTATTCTTAGCTCGTATTTGTGGTGCAGAAAAAAAAAAAAAAAAAAAAAAAAAAAAACAAGAAAAAAGAAAAATTTCGGGGAATGTAGTAGCGGGTTATGCGATTCGATAGAAAGAAGGACTATGTGTATTTTCGCTGGGGATTTCCTGGAATAAATCGTCGCATCTTCCTTCGCTTCTTTATGAGAGATATCCAATCAATCAGACATGAGGTTAAAGAGTTCTTTATCCTCGTCCGTGTCCCTTTATATGGAATGAGCAAGGACCATTCCCTTGACTCGTACTGATGAGATTTTACTCACTAGAAATTTCACAAAAAGCGGCCGCTTGCCTATTTCTTGCGCGTACCATTGAGTATTTTGAACGACTGAAGTGAAGAATAAAATGAGAATAAATATTTTTCTTCAAGATGGGGGAAGGACACTTGAAACCATCCGACATGTATTTCGTAATACAGAAGTCATCTTTAGGCCCCGATTTGGAATTGATCCCCTTTTCTGGTAGACGGTGAAACATTTCGAAGAATTAATGATCCAGGGAGTGTTTTTCGTCTCGGAAACTCGATTCGTTACTTCAAGTGGGTTTTTTTTCCGATTATTCATCGAAAGGACAAATTAAAATAAATTGGTTCATTTTGCCCCATTTAGATATCCGTACCAAAAAAAAAGAATAATATTTATTTCTTTTTTCTCATTTTCATCCGAAACGGACTCTTATTCTATGTCTATATCCTTCTAAATTAAATACAAAATAAATTTTACACAATAATAGGAAAGGAATAAAAACCCCCCCCCCCCCCCCAATAAGGTCATACCTTGTTCGACCACTCGTGCTTCAAAGAATATCAGATCAGATAGAGTCACGAATGAAGCAGGTTCAGTAACAATTCAATTCACATAAAAAAAAATGAAACAAACAAAGCATTGGCCCTCCCTCCCATATCTCGCCCAATCTATATATTTTTGCCGCTGGTGGTCTCTTTCTCATTTAATAAAGTCTGGAACCTTGGGTTACTAATTGGTGGAATCCCAGGCAATCCGAAATTTTTGAATCATTTCAGAGAAAAAACGTTCTGGAAAGATTCATAGAATTAGAAGACCTATTCCATTGGACGAAATGATAAAGGAGTACCCGAAACGCATATCCAAAAACTTCATAAGGAATACACAAGGAAACCAATACCATTAGTCAAAGCCCACAATGAATATTTCTCCATACCTTTTGCATTTCTCGACAAATATAATCTGTTTCGCTATTCTAAAGTGGTTCTTTATTTCTGAGTAATGAGAACTCGTCTTCTTAATTCTTTGTTCAGAATCCGCTATCACTTAATGGCCACATATAAAAGCTTTTCTATTCTTTTAGTTACTGATTTATGGATCGGAATTTCCTGACCATGTTGGGAACTATGATCGGTTCGTCTACAACGATTGGAATTGGATGCCTAACGATCAATTAATCTGTGTCTTGTTTCCACTTTTCCAGTTATTCTAGATACAATTGTGAAATATTGGATCTTCCTTTTTTTAAATTCGTGTATCTCCTTCGCTTGTATACTTTATCACTCAATGAATGAATACAGACTCATTTGATCTATATATCAATCAATCAGAATCTTTCTTCGTGTATAAAAAAGTAATTTTCAATTTTACTTAATTCCTTTATCTTTTTATCTGTTCAAGGTTTCTCGCTATATTCAGTACATTATTCAGTACAATGACAGACTCGTGTATAGGTAACTATACTAGCTACCTATTATTTATTGTAGAAATTCGGGGATCAATGATTTGACATGCAAAATAAAAATCTTTTTCCTTTGGGTAAAGGCAGAGATACTCGATCCGCATTTCTGTATCGCTCATGATATATGTATACTCGGGCATCTATTTCAATGCATATCCCATTTTTTTTGCGCAGCAGGGTATGAACACCCGCGAGAACAACGGATCGCATTGTATGTTCCAATTGGCCATTTATGCTAATAACCCGTGGATATTGAAGTTCCGCAAGCTGTGCTTCCTGATACTGTTTTGAAGCAGTGTGTTTCTAATACCTTATGATAAGCAACTGAAACAAGTTCTGCTATGGTAAAAAGGTACTTTGAATGTGGGGGCTGTTCCTCATTTTACCGACGGTTTATATTAATCATCTCCCCCCTTTTTTATTAATTTTGTTTGTTTTTTCTTTTAATTAACTCGAAGTTTTTTCTTTAAAAATTCTGGCCTTACTTTAAAATATCATAAACAGTTCCCTGTAGTTGAGCGCCTTTGCAAGGAATATAGAATAGCGGGAACGTTTAAATAAGTTTTGATTCTGGGCGATCATAAAAACCCACTTTGCGAACATCTCTTCCTTCTCTTCGGGACGACATCACTTGCCACGATTCGATAGATGGTCATTGGGATAGATGTCGCCTAAACAATCCCCCCCCAGAAACGTAAGGAGGTTTTTTCTCCTCATAAAAACGGCTCGAGTCTCGCGAAAAAAATTCTTTTAATTTCGTATATCTTTCTGTATATAAATCAATAGTAACACAACTAATGACTCAAATCATATCTAATTCATTAATTATTATTTTGTTCTTCCTCAAAAAAAAAAAAAGAATTCATTCGTACTCATAACTCAAGGTGG